>CM067767.1:4297500-4505000 GCA_034642375.1 Vigna nakashimae
TTAACAACAATCAATGATTGTTGTTGTGTTTTGCACTTGTGTTTGTATTTTTGCTCAAAATCGTTACACTCTTGAGCTAACACATAATATTTATATTATTATTTTTATAATTAGGCATTATATTTCTGCCACTTAAGTATGAAATTAACAATAATGTAATATTATTAATCACATTTTCTTCATTCCCTTCTATGTTTTCACATTTTCCTTCAATTCATTTATTTATATGATTATATAAATTTCTATTACTTTCATTGAAGCATTTGACTTTAAGCTGAGCATGAAAGTATTTTAAAATATTATCATTGGAGAGATTCAACTATTAGTTCATGTCCATCTGTTTTTCATGTTAATATATGCTGCACACCAATTCCCCACTGGTATTGTTTTGTTATTGATAACACGTACAATAGATAATTAATATTAATTACGTACCAATCTAATTGGAATTGTAATCTATTGCCATATTAAATCTGTTTCAATAATAAAATCTAAGGCTTCTTCTACATAGTCTAAGAACAAGTTCACATAACATTGCAAAATTGATGTGGAAAGATAATTCTCGATCACAGTGAAGACTCTAACCTATGAAATAATGGTTAACCTTTTCCTAATGATGTAGCTGTTACAAAAATGTAGAGCTGATTAAAATGTGGCATTTCGCCCCGTCCATGATTTTCAATTGCCTTCCTACTATAATTTACAAGACGCATCAAGAATAAACTACAGACCTCCCATCCATCTTTCAAAAGCACCCCCGATACAAAATATAAACGGAGCAGGGAGAAAAACTAGGACGATTTCAATAGAGATCATACCCAAGCACAGAGATTCAAGGATCAAGCAACAGCATTTAACAAAGGCAAATGAACAAGGTAAACTCTTTTGGATATGGAGGTTCTTCTACTACTAGCCTTGAGCAGTAGCACGAACTTCCTCAGGTTCACAATCCGTTGCTGAGATCAATGAAGCAGACTGAATCTTTCCAGCATGATCAAGTCGCATCAAAATAACTCCCCTGTCATAATAAATTCTCATTAGCATGACCTCAGTACATATTAAATTCCAACCCTGATGTAAAAGAAAAATAAGGGCACTCTAGTGCTACAAAGATCCTGCTATGGGAGATATGTCAACAGAAGGATTCAATTTATCGACATTGCCATTAATTTCACAACTTAGCATCTAGAATAGGTCCAATGAATATAACACCTGTTTTGTAGAAATTACAAAAGACAGTCTAATAAGCTCCTTGCTACAACAGATACATTAATTTAAAACATTTGTCAAACGATCAACACAAGATATGTTAGACCAATAGAGAGGGAACAGGTTTGGAAGGTGTACTATAGGAAGAATTTATATAAGTAGTGATTAGTGTGTGTGTGCCTAGGAGGTATGATGGTGTGTGGGTTGTAGGTATGTTATCTGTAGGCACATTCTTAATGCCACTATAATTTAGTTATATCTATAGTTAATGTAAAATCTTGAACACATTTTTTGCATTGAAAAATTGACATCTCAGAACATAGGACCAAATATTTGTAGACAGTCCAATATCAGGTTGCCCGATAAGCCTAACAAACCTTTAGAATAGAGGTATCATCTTACAAAGTGAACTTTAATTCTATCTCAATCTTACAAAATCGACTTATAAATAAGATTTATATCTACTTATATACTGTTTGATCATATATTTAATCAATGTGTGATCTCTAACATTATTAAACATGTCCTCTAGTATGAAGCGCTGTTATGCTACCCAGGTACACTTGTCCAAACAACATGGTCAACATGGTCACATTGAACTCTACGTGACAATCATGAGTTTTTGTCTCAAATAGAAAGGGAAGTTCTTGGTTAAAAGGATTTTTCTTGTATGAAACTAGGTTTTTTTGAGCGAGTAAGAACTCTAGGAGAGTTGTTATGGGAAGAAAACAACATGAGGATTATCATAAGGGTTTAGTTGTAACATTTATACTTCTTTGTCTTGTGTTATTGAGTTTGCTTATCTGTCAACATAATTGTAGGGTTAGCTAAATCCCTCGTTTCTTGGGTCATGATGAAATTCTGCAAGTTATGACGCCCATACACACGATGCAACACAGGAACACAACAAGTAAATACGAACATTATTTTTTAAATTAAGAATACATTAATAAAAAATTGAATATAAATAAACATATGCAAATTTCTACAAAACAAAGTCTTAAAGGCCAAGTAAATGGATAAGGAGAGGAGAAATAGCACGCACAAAGGAGACCATTCTTGTGAAGAGTCAGATATGTTGTTTGTTGTTGGTTGCCTCTGTCCACTGTCATTCCCCGTGGGGGGTCTGTTTCTACATGCTTTCATGAATCAAGGAGACCATTTTTTTTAAAAGTCAGATCTTCCACCTTCACTGTTTGTCATCGGCATGTCGTAACTTCTGTCGTTCGCCATGAGGGGGAGTCTGGTTCTATATGGTCTAATCTTGTCCCTGTAGTCTATTGTTGCCTGCCACTATAGGCATCATCCATTATCAATGGCAATCTAATCCCTGCAGTCTATTGTTGTCCACCATTATAGGCCATCATCTGTTGTTGATGACAACCAAGTTTGTCTTATGTTGTCACTTTCGGCCATGGCAAGTCGTTGTCCATGATGGTAATCTCCTTTGTCAAAGTTATCTTAACTCATATCAATGGCAATCTAATCCCTGCAGTCTATTGTTGTCCACCATTATAGGCCATCATCTGTTGTTGATGACAACCAAGTTTGTCTTATGTTGTCACTTTCGGCCATGGCAAGTCGTTGTCCATGATGGTAATCTCCTTTGTCAAAGTTATCTTAACTGATATTTCGTGGTTATCCATAGTTGTCCAATATTATTCTCCATAGTTTTTAGGATTTCAGTCTCCTGTTCATCCATGACTTTTTCCTTTACCGTCTCTTCTGACCTCTCTTATATCACTAGTGCACTTGACCCGTCCATATGTTTGTTTTCCAAAGACAAGGATGACTTTTGTTAGTTAATTTATAATTGTTAAAATAAAGACATCTATGTATCATCATTAAGTCTAAGGACAGTGTAGTTTGCTAGATCATTTATTAATCGTACCTAGTTTTGCACTTAGGTGTCTAGTGTAGTCCCTTAATATTCCATGTACTCTTGTATTTTCATTACAAATAGAAGATAGTAAGAAGGATCTCTCAATGCACTCTTGTATTTTCATTACCTCTATTTGCAGTTGTCCACTACAGTTTGTAATCGTCCAACATTATCAACCATTGTTCTCTATTGTTTCGTCGTCGTCCCTTGTCACAATTTCATCCGACAACCACCAGATCTGGTTCGTCTCTCCATGATGTTGCGGTTTCCCATCACCTCTTTTTATCAGAAATGGCATTTGGAAGTGTTCTTTCATTCTCCGAAAGTCCCTCAATTACTTCCGAAGAGCTAAATAGGAAAAATTATCTACCTTGGTCTAGTGTCGTTGAAAAGTGAATCCTCGGCCAAGAACATTATGACCACCTTGAGCAAGATGGAAGCCAGGTACCTGTTGAAAAAGTTGAATAATGGAAACTGGTAGATTTCCAATTGTGTGCCCTATTGTTGCAATTTGTGAAACCACGACTTCTGATATCTCTTAGAGCGTTCAAAACATGTCACTCTTTTTGGAAGAAAGCTCAACATCTATGCTAACTATATTCAACGTGTCTATGATACGGTAAACAAGCTTGCATGTCTCAAAATGGCAGACCATGATATGGTTTCCTTTATTACTGAGGAGCCTAAGGAGCTGTGAAAGAGCTAAGAATGTTCTTGGAAGTCAAATCTTCAAAAGACATCAAGAAGAAGCTCTACAAATATTATGGTGATGATCCTTTGTGCTTTACATCCAAACTTTAATCATATCAAAGATTAATTCTGACCAGTCTTTAAGTCCCTTCCATGGAAACCTGAACCACACACCTTCTTTGTGTCCCGATGCCTAAGTCTCAGGAAGCCCATGAACCAATGGAACCGTCTATCATGGTTGCCACAGGAGGAAGAGGAGGATGTGGCAATAAAGGAGGAGGACGTGGAGGTCGAGGGTGTCTACAGTGCACATACTGTAAAACATGGGTCACACCCAAGAAAACTACTACTCCTTGCATGGTTTTCCTTCAAAAACAATCAAGGTTGAAACTACCATAGCTAATTTAAGATCAAAAACAAAAAAATATATTTCTAGAGGGCTTAAGAGATTCCTCGTCACTTCCTACCACGGCTTGTTAGGTTTGTCCATTGCTCTTAGAAAAGGTACTTGTTCCACCCAAAACCCTCATCCCATTTATAATTTTCATAGCTATCACACATTCTCACCCTCCTATTATTCTCTTTTATCCTCAGTGTCTTTTGCGGTTATACCCAAAAATGCGAAAGAAGCACTTGATCTTACAGGATGACAAGGCATGATTGCACAAATGCATGCTCTTGACCATAGTAATACTTGGGAGTTCGTGCCCCTTCTCCTGGGCAAAAAGGTCGTTGGTTGCTGATGGGGGTGTATGCAATTAAAGTCGACCCTGATGATGAAATTGATCGCCTCAAAGTCCTGTTAGTTACTCAAGTTTATGGCCTTGATTATTGTGACATTTTCTCTCCTATGGCCAAGATGACTACCATTCGTCTTTGCAATGACAACAATTTGTCACTGGCCACTTCATCAATTAGATATCAAAAATGTCTTCGTCCACGAAGATCTTGAGGAAGAAGTTTATCTGAAGCAACCTACCTTCTGGGTTTATTGCTCAAGGAGAGTCTGGTATGGTTTCCAAATTGCATCAATCTCTATACGACCTCAAGCTATCACCATGTGCTTTGTTTGAAAAATTCAGCTCCATCATTGTTCAAAACTTTGAGCTAAAACATAGTGAAAGAGATCATTCGGTCTTTTAATATCATACATCTCTCAGGAAATATGTTTACTTAATAGTATATGTTGATAATATAGTCATTATAGGAAATGATACTACTGGAATATCTCAACTGAAGGAGTACTTGTGTAGACATTTTCAAACCAAGGATCTTGGAAGCCTTAAATACTTCTTAGGCATTGAAGTAACTTAGTCAAAAGATGGAGTTGTAATCTCCCAAAGGAAGTAGGCTCTTGATATTTTACAAGAAATAGACAAAAGGTCAGTGATTCTCCAATCTAGAGAGATATATGAGGCTGGTTGGAAAACTGATTTATCTCACTATTACAAGGCTAGATTTATCTTTTGCAGTTTGAGTGGCTAGTCAGTTCATGCAGGCTCTATGTGTTGGCCATTGGTATGCTATCATTCGCATTCTAAGGAACGTCAAAAAGACTTCTGGACAAGGGTTGTTATGTGAAGATAAATGAAGAATTCAGATCTATGGATACTATGATGCAAAATGGACATATTTGCCTATTAACAAACGATCTACTATTGAATATTGTGTTTTCCTTTGAGGAAACATTATTTCATGGAAAAGAAGAAACATATTGGGAGTGATCTCTTAAGCCCTCTAGAAATATATTTTTCTGTTTTAATCTGAAGTATAGCCGAGATGGCTCTTCAACAATGGTCATTTTATCCACTAGATGTCAACAATGTATTCACAACGACAATTTGTAAGAATAGATTTATATGGAGCAACCTTCCAAATTTGTTGCTAAACGGGAATCTTCTGGATTGGTATTTCCTATGTTATCTTCACAAATCATTAACAATTTGGTGTCACTCGCGTGCAAAACCATATATTTTCACTAAGTTTTTATTGACTATGTAGATGATATAGTTGGCTCATCTCTCAACAAAAATATATACTAGATTATTGGTTGAAACTGGTAAATTAGGATGCAAAATAGTAGACAACTATTGAACAAAATCACTAACTTAGTGAATCAATTGAAGATGTGGTTGTGGATAGGCAACCTTATCATTGGCTGGTAAGGGAATTGATCTACTGGTCTCATACTAGGCCCAACATTGCCTATGTTGTAGGGATGTAAGTCAGTTCATGCATAATCTAAAGGAGATTCATCTCAAAGTTGTTTATCGCATTCTACAGAACTTGAGGAACTCATGAAAAAGGAGTTCTCTACTTACAAACAATGATGATATGATCTTAAAAGCCTACCCATACACTGACTATGCATGTTCTATAGAAGATAAAAGGTTGTGATGCAAGAAAATTTAGTCACTTGCTAAAGCAAGAAAAAAAAATTGTGACTAAGTCAAGTGCAGAGGCAGAATTTATAGCCATGGCTTTAGGGATTTGTGAAACTATGGTTAAAGATAATTGGAAGACGCTTGTATTAAGAACTAGATTTTAAGAATAACTCAACCCTATAAAACCGGCTTGTAAGGTGAGGTTTACACTCATATATATACTTCAAATTAGACATATCTCTAGTCAATATGGAACTTTCAGCACACCCCATTCCTGCAAAGATATATATATATATATATATATATATATATATATATATATATATATATCTTGAGCGTGGGACTAAACATTAATTGGTCGTTCAATAACGGCCAGATAACAGGTTGAACAATAGACCTAACAAATGGACTTTAAACTTAAACACCACCCTACAAAATCGATTTGTAAGATGAGGTTTACACGTATTTATACACTATAAATTGATCTTATCTCTAGTCGATGTGGGACTTCCAAGACTATGAGACTATATTGTGACAACAAGTAAGCAATAAATATTGCTCTTATTCCAACTTAAGATTAAAAATAGAGAAATATATTTTGGAGCGCTTGAGAGATCCCTCTCAATCTTTTATTTATAACGAAAAATTGATACATGAGTACATGGAAGACTAAGGAACTACACTAGACATCTAGGTGCAGAACTAGATACAACTAATCAATTGTTTAGCACACTACACCTTAGACTTAATGACAATACATAGATGTAATTATTCTAACAATATCCATAGAAGATTAAACTTAGGTTCTTATACCATGCACTAAAACAAAATCATGGAATGAATAAATAAGTAGCAACTATGCATACAGAACGCAATTCAGTTTTACCTTGCAAATCGAGACTGTACTGAAATATCGCGAACCTTAATTCTGTTGACTGTACCACTCTGGCTTACAAGAACCACTTGTTCATCACTTTCACCATCATCTGTTAGAGATAATGATGATATATTACAACTCAAAATAACTAAAAATTTAATATCCGTAAAAAAATTAATACTGGTAACTATAAGACCAGTAAATGAAGTTACTTAACTAATCATAGCATTTAGACAATACCTGCTTGTGAGAATCCTACCACAAAAACAGCAGCAAGGCGATCCTCTGCGGAAAACTGAATACACAGGATGGAATGCCAACATTTAAATAAAAGAAGAACATCTATTGTTGCCAAAAGAAGGAATTTTCTAATATAAAAAATACCTTGTATCCAACCAAACCAACACGATTCAAAGATGATACCCTGAAACTGCTCAAAGGGACACGCTTTCCATGACCATTCTCAGACACGAACAACAACCACGGGCCTTTCTGGCCCTTTCCACTGGGAATTTAGTAAATGAATATAATAAGGACATATCTCATAAACTGCTCACATAATGCCTTCAAAAGGAAAATACTCATCACGATGTCAAAACACTTCTCGTCCGTTAATCTGGAGTCATGTTCTAGAGCTAAAGAAAGAATAAACGTATATACAATACTTTTAATTATAGTTTATAGCTTCCCAATTTAGAAAAAAATATCTTAATAAAGGACAAAAATAAAGAAATAGATCTCAAAAATCTTTTGTAAAATATACAAGAGGCCTAATCAAGCCGACGAAATTTCTCAACAATTTAAAAATGCTTAAATCTACTAGGAACTCAAATTGGAGGGCATTAGTCATTAACATTAAAAATATAATATGGTCATAGAGGAGACATGGGTATCATAGGGTGCCTAAGAGCATCTCCAACCAAGTTCATGGTTTTGACTTTCATGGTTTTAACTTTCATGAAACCTTTTCTCCAGTGGTTAAGCCCGTCAATATTTGCATTATTCGCATTAAGTCCCTAACAAGTCCTATGGAGAGAGTATGAATAATAGAAATTGTTTCTTACTTTCTAAACAGTTTGAAGTATGAACAAGATAGGTATTTCTACTAACAGAAACTTACAGCTGTACATATAAAGGAAAGAAAATAATCTCACTTCTGGACAAACAATCTGACTTAAGACAAGTCAACTATAGTATGCTAACAAGCTGCTTTTATCGTGTCAGAAAAAAAAAGTCCTACATCAAGTAGCATGGGATGCATGGTGGTGTACATGAGTTTTGTTCTCACTTAATAGCTAGCTTTTGAGGGTGGTTCAGCAAGTGTTTGGACGCTTCTCATTATTACTGATACAAATTTCAGAAAAGACAGGATGCAGTCATAAAACACATGACAAAGCTTAATCTATTATTTTATTCGTTCAATGCTAAATGTTTTCATCAAGGAAACATGTAGTTATAAGCTGGTAAGAACACGATTCATATAGAATTACACAATCCTATGAGATTGTTCTCATTCAGATCAAATCTAACACCAGACATGAAAGAAAAATAACTTGAGACTTAATACTGACAGCTATCAAAACAACAGATTCAGTATTCAGGATTATATCACTACTACCTGTTATCAGGATATTTTGATAAAGTTTCCAAGTTGTTCCACATGGCCGCTGGTATAATGTCCACACTGGCCATACTATCCCCGTTTTTGAGTCTCATTGCAAGTGAACCCCGTGTATTTCTACTTAGTGTGCGGATCTGCAAGGTAGTAAAAGTCGAGAACATGGTTGGGATCATGAAGTGCTCTCAAGATCATAAATTATTTCTTAGACAGTTTTTGTCCTGCTCAAGCTAGTGGAAAGCAAGATACCTCTTGATATCACTAGTTATAACATATATTGAATACACACAGAAGCAGAGGAGAAAAGCAAGACAACAAAATATTATGGTGCTGAATTTGAAAATTTACTTCTCACATTGTATCACACTTCATTACTATTTATACTATAGTCAAAATCAATTAGCTAACAACCAGTAAGTAAATTATAAAAAACATTAATCGCATGAGGTTCAGGATTAACCCGTCAAAAAATTCTAAACAAAAGTAGAAAGATATCACTTCAAAGCAGTAAAGTTCAATGCTTTTATTTTTTTAATTAATTTATTTCCATATTTAGTTGAGTTGTAAGTCACTTGTATTTCTATGTTTACAGAATTTGAACATTAACTACAGAAATAGAAATAGAAACTGTCAGCAACTTGCCTTACTGCATTGGCACAGCATGACCATTCCACCATGTGAAGCCATGGCCACAAAGTCATCATTTGTGCAAAGACGGACCCATTTCAGCTCATCACCGGGAACCTTTAAATTTAAACAGTATGCATCAATAACACTCAGGAAAAGATGTTAACAGAGAAACTTAACAATGTAGTAATGTAAACAGAGGAAATTCAAACAAGGGAACAAACCAACTGAATAGCAATGATTCCGGTAGACCTGATGGATGAAAACAAATTCAAGGATACCCTCTTGATATAGCCTTGCATTGTTAGCATCAGCAAAAACTGATCCTCCACAAACTCACTCACAGGAATAATGGATGTTATTCTTTCACCATCAGATAAAGATAAAATCTGGATCACACAAAACAAACAGAAGATAATTTGTTATTTTGCAATTTCTTTTAAAATTTAAAATCCATAGGTACTGGTGAATTTTATATATAAAAATATAAAATATTTTTAATAGATACCAAACCCAAATTATAAAATGATTAGAGTATTTTTCACGTGACTAGAAGGTAGTGAAACTAGTCTCTTGCAATATAATTTTCAGAGATCCCTCGTCAGCTAGAAATGTATCCAAATTAGAATATTACTAAGATTACATTGTGGATTTGAGTTAAGCTTAAATTCTATTTTCTTAAAATGTTTCCAGTGTCATTCATACTCTGTCCTAGTAAAATTTATTAGGTCTATGTTATCAGGTTCTTCTTCCCTAGCTCCACACTTGAGATATCTAGTCCTTGACATGATGAGGTGCATTGGAAATCTCAAATCAAATATAGAAATGTAGTCAAAGCATAATATATATATATATATATATATATATATATATATATATATAGATATAAGGTGCAAACCTCTCATTATTAAGTCAATTTTATAATGTTGAGTTTCATTTAACTTTTACTTTCTTAGTAATAACCTATAATGGGCCAAATCCTTCACTAGATCATGCAGTTTTTCAAGCTTCTGGCACGGGCTTCCACCAGCACAAACTTCCATCTTTTATCCAAATGCCGATTTATTTTTCCATTCCACTGTCTCTATTACAGTAGTAATGAACAGAGTATTTTTCACGTGACTAGAAGGTAGTGAAACTAGTCTCTTGCAATATAATTTTCAGAGATCCCACATCAGCTAGAAATGTATCCAAATTAGAATATTACTAAGATTACATTGTGGATTTGAAATAAGCTTAAATTCTATTTTCTTAAAATGTTTCCAGTGTCATTCATACTCTGTCCTAGTAAAATTTATTAGGTCTATGTTATCAGGTTCTTCTTCCCTAGCTCCACACTTGAGATATCTAGTCCTTGACATGATGAGGTGCATTGGAAATCTCAAATCAAATATAGAAATGTAGTCAAAGCAAAATATATATATATATATATATAGATAGATAGATAGATAGATATAGATATAAGGTGCAAACCTCTCATTACTAAGTCAATTTTATATTGGTGAGTTTCATTTAACTTTTACTTTCTTAGTAATAACCTATAATGGGCCAAATCCTTCACTAGATCATGCAGTTTTTCAAGCTTCTAGCATGAGCTTCCACCAGCACAAACTTCCATCTTTTATCCAAATGCCGATTTCTTTTTCCATTCCACTGTCTCTATTACAGTAGTAATGAACAGAGGCAGTTCTGCATCTTTCGATAGTTGGTTAACTTTGCTTTTATTACATCTTAGTTTGCTGTTAAATTACTGACACAGGTATTAGTAACTCTTGTAACAACCTAGACACTAGAAATTCCAATTTGTACTCCCTGATCATTGAGAAAATAAGAATTAACTTTTCCCTTTTTATACCGTCCTATTGCATTTTCTCTGAATTCTAAGTCGTCACCCATACCTAAGAAAAAGTTATCTCTAGATGAAAAATAAATTGTAATTAGTAATTCATTTCAAGACTATATGTGAAAACTGTTAGAGATACGATTTTATGCTAGAGATATGACTTTAATACATTGTCATGATATGATTTAATAGGGAAATATCTTGCCAAATATTTTCTATTATTAGATATTGATTTTTTTTTCCTTATTATTGTATTTCTTCTCCATTATAAATAAGAATATTCATGGTGTACCCAACAGAGTTCTTCTCTATTATTGTATTTCACCTCTCGACACAGTACCAGAGTGGTACTACCTGTCTCTATGTCACCAATCCTTTCAACAATTATATTAAGTGATTAAGTGAAGACAGCTCATTCATATAATCTCTATTCCCATTTATCTAGCAAGTATAAGAATGAGTAGAGAAAGAGAAAGGACAAAGAGATATACATGAACAAGAGGAGTGCCAGCAGCAGTTCGGCTACATTCAGGAATTTTGTATGCACGAGCTGAGTATACTGTTCCCTTATCACTGAAAATTTTCACAAGCCATGTCATTCAAATTAACTATATCAGCTGCAATATCCTCTAGAAAAAGGTGAACACCAAATTAAAACTAACTACACGTTCTATACACATCATGATGAGAAATAATGCCTATGCATTCTTTCTTAATTAATGCTAACAAATATCAAAACATGCTTTGACACTCTCTCCAAGTCCAATACTAATGTTGAAGAAATTCCATGCTGAAAGCCCCACTAATACAGAATGGATCAAGTGCATTTTGATGGATCAAAATTGGATTTCACCCGTTAATGAAGATTTCAAAAGTGTACTGTGACAGCAAACCTCATTGCAGATGGTTTAACAATGAAATGAAACATGTATTCCAGCAATATGTCAAGGATTAGAGTTTCCGTACATGGTTGACTGAGTTTCTAGGCGTACAAATCTATTGAAACTACAATTAGAGGAGATTTATTCAACAGTCTTTTTCATATTCCTACCATTAAACACGCCACACTCAATTTCGAAGCATGGAAAAATATGTCATTCAAGCCTGTTCAGGCCCTGCTAAAAAGTGGACCAACTGGCTGGTCTGTGAGCCTATCAAATTTGAATTTTTTTAATATTTTAGTGTTTTAAAAGATATTTTCACAGCAAACTTACTTATGTGATTACTTTATAAGTCTTACTTGGCTAATTAATGCCTCCAATTGGAAGAACTGAGTGAATTGCAGCTTTAACATATTAAATTACTATATTCTAATCATTAATTTAAACATAATTTGTAAGTATTTGTTACGTAAATTACAATTTTATTGCATATTTGGATTTTTTAAATAGGCAAACACTACTTCATTCAAGATTATAAAAAATCACCTGAAATATAGGACATGATCATGTGCACGACAAACAATAAAATCAGACATTGAATCATTCACTCGTAGTTTTCCTACAGATTTTCCAACTGTTCCACGATTTTGTAGGTTAAAAGTGCTTGGCTTCATCCGTTTCAGATAACCTTTTTCACTAAGTGCCTGAAAGTAAAAGAAAATAAAATTAAAAGAGTCCAAACAATACCTATTAATTGAAGAAAAGTGACATACCAATAACATATCTTCATTTGGAATAACATCAATGTCCTCAAGTTGACCATTATCAGTGTCCTCCAACATAGAACGTCTTGGATTGGCAAACTTATTCTTGAGTTCAATTGCTTCTTCTTCTATAAGCTAAAAATATGAGATTGAGGTCACACAAGTCAGTCCCAAAAATGAAAAATATTAGCATCAAAAAATCTCTAATAATGCACAAAAAACCTATCTATGCATATATAGGTTAAAATATATATAGATTGATGGAAGACTAATGGGTTAAAATATTCAATCTTACAAAAAATTGCAAGAGATTTTCTAGTCATTCCTATCTCAATCGTTGCTTCTTAATCTTCTCTTAGTATTAGTGGTCGATTTCTTACTCCATATCACGGTAGATTACACCCAGACACTTTAGACACATTGATATGTGTTCAAGATTGGTTGTGGAACGACACAGAAGGTAATTAAATGAACACTTCAAATAACATATTTATATTCATTCAAATGAATGGTTGGGTATGACAAATGAATTTATTTTCCTTTTTCAAGTTCTTCAAAATTGGAAGTGGATAACATGAAGCTTAACACAATACTAGAAGAGATAATTAATGATGATGGTCGTAGTTTTCTTTTTAATATTTTAATGTAATTTTATTAATAATGTCACTATGTCATTTGTTGGTATTTAGGTACTATTAATTTCAATTTATGTTTTAAGTTTTAATTACTTGTATTTGGATATATGTTTTAGGTACTATTAATTTCAATTTATGTTTTAAGTTTTATTTACTTGTCATAAACTTCTACTCAGACGTATGTTTTAAATATTATTTGGTGATTTTTCTGCAATTTATTTTGAATCTCATTTAAAACTTCACAAAATAATTTTTATAAAAATATTCACGGGTAGAAAACAGGTATCCGACGCGTAGTGTATCGGCGGGTTGAAAAAATCCGTGGATTTTTTTTTATGCAAGTATCCAACGCGTAGCGAGATGAGTAGTGGGTACAGTTTTCTTTTGTCGGTCGGGTAGCAGGTAGACACTATCTGTACCCGACCCGATCTGTTGTCATCCTTAACCACAGTGAAAGGATGTTCCAAGTGCACATCTAGAATCACTACACCTCTACCGAAAGGATTGAGTGTGTAATTGATTGAAGGTGAAAGTGCACTTCACGATTCTCGAGCATAGTGAGGAAGACAAGTTTCATGTCCACAAAGAAGAGCTTCAATTTCAGCGATGGATGAACAATGTTTCTTGCCTACAATAACTCAAGAAAGTTCACACATTCCTCATTGTGAACTGGCATTTCTAAACCAGCAAGTTCATCAACATCAACTTTAATTTTAAGAAGATACTCTTCAATGGTTTTAGACTTCATTTCTACAACACGCATTCCAAAGTGCAATTTATGTGCACAAGATTTGGTTTGTAGACCAAAATATTCATGAATTATGTCCCAAACTTCATAAGAGTGAGTTGCACCAAGCACAGAACAGACTTTGGGTGAGTTGATTGAACCAAACAAGTAAAGTATGATCTTGAACTTCTCAAGCTTTGCATTCAAGATTGACAATATCAAGTGTTCTATAATGTGCAGTGAGATATTTAGAAGGAATAATCGGATTTACCACTGTTAGATGTTAAGTGGTGTGTTTATGTTAATTGGGCTTAGCCCATTCTGTATTTAGGATTTAACCCTTATCTTACATTATAAATAAACTACCCTATGTGTATGCTAAACACAAGGGATATTTTTCTCCCAATCTTCTTTATTTCTCATACGGCATCTAGAGCACAAGAATAGTTCCAGTCAACTCCACGGTCTCCGGCACCCATCACTGCCGCTGTTGTCGCAATCGCCGCCGCTGCCGTCGCCACCGCCGCCGCCGTCGCCGGAGTTCCAGAATCGACCGGCGACCACACCATCGGAAGCGTCTCGGTCGGGCGACCACCGTCATACGAAGATCGGACCTCTCACGCGCTTCCACGCGCCGCCGCAAGAGCCGCCGCGCGTGCCGGCACGTCGCCGAAGCTTTCCGCCACCGATCAGCATCGCCGTGATCGTCTCCTCGCCCTCTTTCTGGATCTGTGGTCGTTGCGTCAATCGGAGCACTATGAATTTTTAGGGTTTCTCCCTCCCTATGGCGTCTTCCTCGTCTACAAACACCTCTATTGGTGGCTCATCTTCTGATCCTTCAATATATACCAATTATGTGAATGTACACTTGTCCATTGACAAGTTAGATGGCACGAATTATGCAACATGGGCGTCCGACATCAAACTTTGGTTGAAGAGTCAAGGGTACTTAGATCATCTTACTCAAAATGTGACTACTGCTCCCATAGATGACACTTCCCGCTGGATGAAAATTGATGCTCAGTTATGCATTGTTATAAAGTCCACCATTCACTCCTCACTGAAACAAATGTTTCGATCCTATAAAACATGTTCAGAAGTATGGGCACAAGCGAAGTTGTTATACACAAATGATACTCAGCGTCTTTATGGTGTTTGTCAGGACCTATTAACTGTTATTGGTCCGCGCAATCCTGGTCCCATGGCAGAATATTTGGGTAAAATTCATGCCCGTCTTCATGACTTTAATGATATATTACCTCCTGCTTCCACTCCTGCTGAAGAATTGGAACAACGATCAAAGTTCTTCATGTTGTTGGCATTATACGGACTCTCTGATGATGTTTCTCATGTCCGTGATCAGATTTTGGGTTCTCCTGTCATACCCAACTTTACTTCTACTTGTTCTGCTCTTTTGTGTATACCGAGCAAACCCGTCACTGAGACATCCCCTCATACTGATGATTCCTCTGTTATGGCTGCTCAACGTGATGATCGAAGTCGGTCTCGCAAGCCAAGTAAAGGACGTCCAAAATGTGACCATTGTGGCAAGTTAGGCCACAAGATTGATAGATGTTATACTCTCCATGGACGTCCTCCTCGACCTGTAGCAATGGCAAATTCTGATCCACCTCCCCGATCACCGTCTGCAGACCATCCTACTTCATCTAATACCATAGACAAACCTGCACTCTTCAACGAATTTCTCAGATGGTATGAGGATCTTCAGCACTCTGGTTCCACTACATCTGCATCTGTTGCACGTACAGGTACACCTTTTGTTGGTCTAACTCACTCCCTCGGACCTTGGGTCCTTGACTCAGGCGCCACCGATCATATCACTGGTAACAAGTCCTTAGTTTCTTCCTTGTCATGTCCGGGTAGTTTACCCTCGGTAATAATGGCTGATGGGTCTAGAGTCTCATCTCATGGTATTGGTACTGTTAATATTTTTCCATCCATATCCATTGATCATGTACTTTATGTCCCTGGGTCTCCCTTCAACTTACTGTCCATTAGTCGTTTAACTCGTACTCTTAATTGTGTTATTTCATTTACTAAAGATTCTGTTTGGTTGCAGGACCGGAGTTCGAAACACATGATTGGCACAGGATGTGAGTCTCATGGCCTTTATCATCTCCGTCCCTCTCCACATGTTGGCGTAGTAATGGAGTCACCATCCCTTCTTCATGCTCAGTTCGGTCATCCTAGTCTTGCCAAACTACAACAACTTGTCCCGAGGTTGTCCACATTATCAAGTTTGTCATGTAAGTCTTGTCAGTTAGGGAAGCATACTCGTAGTTCCTTTCCTCGTAGTGTCTCACAACGGGCGTCGTCCCCCTTTTCATTGGTTCATTCTGACATTTGGGGACCTAGTCGTGTTAAGTCCATTTTAGGTTATCAGTATTTTGTTACCTTTATTGATGACTATTCTAGATGTACTTGGTTGTTTTTAATGAAGAATCGTTCTGAGTTGTTTTCTATTTTCCAATCTTTTTTTAATGAAATAAAAACACAGTTTGGGGTTTCTATTCGAAATTTACGTAGTGATAATGGCCGTGAATACCTTTCTCAACCGTTTAAACAGTTTATGGCTTCTCATGGCATTCTTCACCAAACCTCATGTGCTTATACCCCTCAACAAAATGGGATGGTTGAGCGCAAGAATAGACACTTATTGAAACAACTCATACCCTTCTGATTCATGGTCAAGTACCCTCACGTTTTTGGGGTGATGCAGTTCTCACAGCATGTTATCTTATCAACCGCATGCCATCTTCCGTCCTAGATAACAAAATCCCTCATTCTATCTTATTTCCTCAAGATCCTCTGCATCCATTACCTCTTCGAGTTTTTGGGTCTACATGTTTTGTTCATGATTTTAGTCCTGGTCTTGACAAGTTATCTCCTAGTTCTCACAAATGTGTCTTCTTAGCATTTCCACGGTCACAAAAGGGCTATAAGTGTTTTTCCCCTTCCCTCAATCGTCATTTTATCTCTGCTGATGTCACTTTTGATGAGTCTTCTTTTTACTTTTCACATCTATCTTCTAGTTCTGTACCTCTCCCTGTTACTGTTGATATTCCTCTTATCTGTGATCCTCCTGGTGATGCTCCACCCCTTTTGTCTTCTCCTTCTTTAGACTCTCATTCACCACAGGATCATCCTTCACCTCCACCCCTTCGGGTTTATAGTTGCCGTAATTGTCTCCCTCATGACTCACTTCCGGTGCCGCCTCATGTGTCTCCTCCGGCTCCAGCAACTGAGTATGACTTGCCTATTGCCCTCCGTAAAGATATACGCTCTACCCGTAACCCTTCCCCCCATTATACTTTTCTTCATTACCACAGATTATCTCCATCTTTTTATACTTGTCTCTCATCCATTTCTTCTGTGTCAATTCCCAAATCTGTGGGTGATGCCTTAACTCATCCTGGTTGGCGTCAAGCTATGATGGATGAATTAAATGCTTTACAGGAAAGTGGAACTTGGGAGCTTGTCCAATTACCATCTAGAAAGTCTGTTGTTGGTTGCAGGTGGGTGTATGCTATAAAGGTTGGTCCTGATGGCACAATTGATCGTCTGAAAGCTCGACTGGTTGCCAAAGGCTACACACAGATTTTTGGTTTGGATTATGGTGATACTTTTTCTCCAGTGGCAGAAATGACCTCTGTTCGGCTATTCATTGCCATGGCCGCTCTTCGACAATGGTCTCTTTACCAACTTGATGTCAAAAATGCTTTCCTCAATGGTGATTTGCATGAAGAAATTTATATGGAGCAACCGTCTGGCTTTGTTGCTCAAGGGGAGCCATCTGGATTGGTATGTCGTCTTCGCAAATCCTTATATGGCCTAAAACAGTCTCCTCGGGCCTGGTTTGGTAAATTCAGTTGTGTTGTTCAACAATTTGGTATGTCTCGCAGTGAAGCGGATCATTCAGTGTTCTCTCGCCACTCGAGTGCTGGATGTATCTACTTAATAGTGTATGTCGATGATATTGTTCTCACAGGAAGCGACTATCTTGGCATCTCTCAGATGAAACAACACCTTTGTAATAATTTTCAAACCAAAGATCTTGGCAAACTCCGGTACTTTTTGGGTATTGATGTAGTACAATCCAATGATGGTATTGTCATATCTCAGAGGAAGTATGCGTTAGACATCTTGGAGGAAACAGGGTTAATGAACTGTAAATATGTTGAGACACCTATGGACCCTAACATCAAACTCCTACCAAATCAGGGGGAGCCTTTCTCAGATCCTGAACGGTACAGAAGATTAGTTGGTAAATTAAACTATCTTATTGTTACGCGTCCTGATATTTCCTTCGCAGTTAGTGTGGTGAGTCAATTTATAAACTCCCCATGTGAAGACCATTGGGATGCAGTTGTTCGCATACTGAAATATATTAAAAGATCACCTGGAAAAGGTTTGCTATATGGCCCTAACAACGATACAAAAATCGTTTGTTATTCAGATGCTGATTGGGCTGGTTCCCCTTCTGATAGGAGGTCTACTTCTGGATATTGTGTCTCTATTGGTAGCAACTTGATATCTTGGAAAAGTAAGAAGCAAAGTGTTGTGGCAAGGTCCAGTGCAGAAGCAGAATATAGAGCTATGGCATCAGCTACTTGCGAGCTTGTGCGGCTTAAACAATTGCTTAGTGAATTGAAATTTGGAGATGTCACTCACATGATACTTATATGTGATAATCAAGCTGCTCTCCATATTAGCTCTAACCCTGTCTTCCATGAGAGAACCAAACACATTGAAGTTGATTGTCATTTCATTCGAGAAAAAATCATATCTGGAGATATCAAGACTGAGTTTGTTAACTCAAGCAACCAATTGGCAGACATATTCACTAAGTCCTTACGAGGACCTAGAATTGATTATCTTTGTAACAAGCTTGGAACATATGATTTATATGCTCCAGCTTGAGGGGGAGTGTTAGATGTTAAGTGGTGTGTTTATGTTAATTGGGCTTAGCCCATTCTGTATTTAGAGTTTAACCCTTATCTTACAATATAAATAAACTACCCTATGTGTATGCTAAACACAAGGGATATTTTTCTTCCAATCTTCTTTATTTCTCATAACCACAAAACGTTGCAATTGTGAGACTTGAATATTGGTTCCACATACTGCTCCCACTGAAGATAAATGGTATCATATAACTTTTCAGCAAGGTTGGAAAATTCAACAAACTAGAATTGGAAGTCATAACTGCAGCAGTACGATGAAGGAAACTAGAAGAGGAAGGGCGAACAATCAAAGAAAAAGTATAGTGTGAAACGAAAACACATGACGAGAGAACCGAACATGAACACAACTACTACACTAAACACGAGAACTGCACCACCGAACGCAAAGATAGGAGCGAAAACAAAGCTCAAAAGCAATTGCGAAAGAAGTGTGACTGAACGCACCCACTGCAACAAACCAAACACGATGCATGAAAGCAAAAGCGAAAAAATGTCACTGAACGCATTAATTGCACCAAACCGCTGACAGAAAAAGAATGATTACGAAACAACAAAGGGTGGTTGAATGAAGAAGGTGCCTATTGAAATCACAAAGGAAGGACAAAGCGGCGAACCAATGGTTGAAGAAGCATCGAACAAGATGAAGCCGAACAAGATGAAGCGGAAGCAAGTTCAATGAAAACAAGCTCACAATACCAACTTACAAGATGTAGAGTTACAATATGGTCAATTACTGACTATAGTTGACTATTTACCATAGTATAGTTAACCCCTAACTATTCGATACAAATCAACTATTAACGGTGTACACTAACAGCAAGTGAAACAGATTTAAACTGAAACTATACCTCCAATATATTTTTCCTGCTGGACAACAGTTCCTCTAACTTTGAAATTTGTTCCATCAAAGATTTACTTTCAGCAAAAAAGTTTCCACTCTGCACCATACAAAGCTTATAATACTACATATGCTGTCATCAAATATGTATTTAATTATTTATAGAAATATTGTTAAGGAAACATAAGAGTTATTCAAGTGTAGTTATAGGACTCAGTATAAGAACCTCACGAAGGGTCAATCTTCTTAGACTTATGTCCAAAACAGCTTCAGCTTGTTTCTCAGAGAGACCAAATGCTGCAAAGGGATATTCCTTACCCACGTAAAATGGTTGAAGACACCAAATTTCAAGCAATGATTACATGGATTTCATTTCACTGACAATGTTCAGAAGACAGGGATTCAAAATGAAAAGTTTCTAACTGGGTATCAAACTATGGGAAATCAGAAGCATCCTTTTCTTCATATAATGCCAGGAAATATAATCACAAAAAATCAAAAAATTAAATTTAAAAAAGAGTTTACCATTGCGCAAACCAACAGTTGCTGCTGAGTTACTCGACGCTTCACGGATTATGCGAATCACCTCATCCAGATTATCAAATCCAATAAGAATACCCTGAATTCGTGCAAACATAAGATTAGATTCAAAAAAGAAACTAAATTACACTAATTAGCCTGATCATTTCATTCAATCCTAGAGCATACAATTTTCCAAAATCCAATTTGTTTCTATAGCATCTGTTGTAACAAAGGGGTTTATTTTGGCTAAAATATACAGCAAAAACCACTGAATTGCATACTCTATTTATAAAGAATCTAAATACACTTAATATATACACTCTAGACACGACAAAAAACACAATTTCATTCGGTGAGAGAAATTACAAAAGTCACCTTTACAAAGGTGCTCCTAATATAGGAGTATAACAACAATTCGGAAGCTGACTACAATAGATATAGCTATCAATAACTGAACAAGTTACATAATTCCTAAGTTAGTTACAGAATTCCTAAATTAGTTAGAGTCCCAAATAGAAAATACCAGTGGACGAGAAATGTGATTGTCTATGCCTCAAGCACACTATTTTTCTTTGTTTCTTTTATTCAAATTTTAAGAACAATTTGATGTTTCTATAAACAAGGGATATGGCACTATTAGTGTAAGTTAATAGAAATAGAAGCAGGTAAGGGCCTTGCACCTATAACAAATTAAAAACAACTGAACAAGATATATTCTCTCCTTCTGTGTAACTAACTTTACCACTATTTTTTTGCAATCTCCTAATTAAAATTAGACTTCAAGTTTCAGTACACAAGTGTACATTTAAATATCCTTCGGTAAAAAACAATAGTTGGGTTCACATTTCATAACAGTTGCTTTGCACATGTGCAAACAATGGAATAATAAACCCAGTGAAAAAAAATTAACAATCAAGGATATAAACTGCCCCGTCGAGATAATGAATCTATGTCTTTAGACTAGTACAAAAAGTTGATATGAGATTTGGATCCCCTTAGAACAATAAACCCTAATGACATTTCCACCACCCCACAACTCCTAATCAATAGAGTGGAGAGTGGACAATAATTGCTTCTACCTGTATAAATAAACTTCTACATTATCACTAAAGGATATAAATACAACGAATGTTTCTGGCCTAAGTATCATTTCAGATCTAGCTAGAACAGTTTGATTTCGAAACAAGATTCGAGCAAAACAATCAAATATGTTCCGTCTTAATGATTAAATGCCCGAGCTAGGTAATGCTAGCTTGTAACCTAAATAGGGGCATTAAATATTGTATATCGGATATGGGCCGACCACTACCCCTCAGCTCTTTGCTTGTCATAGCAAGCTGGAGCCTGCCGGGCTGTAGACTGTATATGAGATATAGGTCAATAAGATACAGGATATGTACCGGTCATAGACAGTTTAATAAGCATCGGTTGATGGGCTATGGATCCCTGGTTCAACTAGGACGATAGCAGTTGGTTGCCTTGCCATTACCCACATTCATCAGTTTACACCACTCCCTATGTCGGCACCGCAAATCACAGGAGACAGTTATTATAATGGTTAATGGGCTGCATAACAGCCTAAGTGGTGCAAAACTAACGGAGGTCGACACCTACAAATATAAGGGTATTCTGAGATAAGAGAGGGAGATTTTCTTAGAGAGAGATTAGTCTTGAGCGTTTCTATCAGCTCCAATAGCTTAAGCAGGAACATAACCATATAGCATAGATGGCAAGTACTTTAACAATGTTGAGTATGCAATGAAACACTCTCATGAAAATCAAGCTTAGACACTTCCACTTTGTCGTGATAAAGTAGACCTGTCATTAACTACAGCTATTGCATTGACATTTTTTCTTGAACTAGTTTAAGCTACAGCTCCAATAGCTTAAACATAACTAATATAAGAAACAAAACATGCTTCATCAGGGGGATTAAATACAATTTTTTCTTGAACTAGTTTCCACAGCTATTGCATTGACAGTAACTAAACCACAAATAATTTATAATACAACCTCTACCATTGGGACATGTATGAATGTACATTCAATGCAAATGTTAAAAGAGGCATATACAGATATATCTTGTTGTATCTGTAACGTACCTCAACAATATGTCTTCTCCCTCGTGCTTGTGATAACTTAAACAATGCACGTCTCTCAACAACAGAGCATCTGAATTCTAAGAATGCCTGAAAGGTAGAGTAAAGCTAATTTATATCCCTAATATCTATAATAAAATATCATTTTACAAGATCACAACAATCAAATGTATAAATGTTCAAATCTAACATATAATAATTAAATTTAAATTTTATAAAATAAAATAAAATTATAAACCAATATAATATAAAATGATAACAAATGACGTTTTAAAAAATTATAAACATTATAAAAACGAGAAAATTGATAGTTTTTAAATAATAAATAATCACCTATTTTGTAATTTTCATTACATATGTTTTTTTATTTAGTTATAAATTATTTCAAAATAATTTCAAAAATTGAAAAAATAAAAATATAAACGCTAGTTCAAATTAGTTTTCGGCACTTATGTGCAAGTTTCCCCTATTCATACCGGTTCTCAAATCCTCCAGGTTTTGTTAGTTAACACATCAGTCATCACACATTTCCCAATATGACAAGTTAGACTGGGCAGTCCAGTCCGGCTAGAATAAGTATGCTAAACCTTTCAAACATATTTTACTCCACACATCTTCTTAGATCCTATTGGTGTAGAAAATCAAGACTAGAGTTTTATATAGACAGATATTGACAAAAAGACATGAATTATGAATATACTAATTTTTAAAATTGAAATTGTATTCAATTAAAAAGATACTACAGGTTCAAAATGCAAAATAAAGTCATTAGAGCTTAGTAGAGGCAGCCCTTGCTTTGATAGAAGATCTTATGTTGTTGCTAAAGGGAACCATTCATGGCCAGCGTAGTAAGGAAGAGGACGAACTAGTAGGAGTGAAAAGCACAAACTAGTATGCATCTCTTCCTGATCAATTCACACAATAAAAGAAACCAAATTAGGGTTTTCCTAAACCGGGTCAAGCAAGGGATCCAGTTCGGAGTAAGACCAGAATTTGGTTTCACCCACAAATCACGCTGTGATTCTTGTTAGAATCACATTTCATGCAGTTCCGAGAGAAATAAAACATAGATATTATATTCAATTAAAAAAATATTATGGGTTCAAAAAGGGACATTAATAATAATAAAAGGAAAAGGATGAAATTCAATTTAAAAAATTCATAATCCGTTTGTGGATTTAATAATAATGTAGTAACAATGAATCTATTTTGAGGCGTATTAGTTGTTCTGAATCAGTACATGGATAAAGGTTTGTTTTTCGTAGGGACAAGAAATTTATTGAAGAATATCAACAAGTTCTTAACAAGAAAACCAATATTATGCTTGATAAAAATCAATAACGTCTTTCAAAAAAACATTTCAAGAGATGAAGAGAACACCATAGAGTTCTTGGGCAAGTAAGGACTTACCTGGAGTAATTCCTTCAGCCCCATTTGTTTAGGTTGTCCATTTAGAATGCTTCAAAGAAATCAGTCAATAAATAACATTCAAATTAAGACATGTAGCTTCTAAAGAGTAAAAAATAAATTAGAGAAGCAACATAAGAAAGAACAAAACAACAAGATGACCAAAAATTGATTGAATTCAGATTATAGAACAAGAACCAACCATATGCATTTGGCAAATATGTCTTAGCTAATATTGATGTTAATGAATATTAGAGTGCCCTATGCTCCAACAATGAGATACCAACATCATTAAAAAAATATTATGAAGTATTAACAGAAATATCAAATGTATGGTCCAAGGTTACTTTATCAATTTTCTGTTCCACAAAGTTTTTCCAACTCACTCATTCTCTCCTCCCTTACATTCTTCTCTTTCTATAACTATTTTCCCACTTCTCCCCTCCTGCATCCCTTTGACAAACTGCTGGCTGCTATGCCCACATTTCATGTTTTTTATGTTGGCAAGTCTCTTAACATGCATCCCTCTTTTTTTAGCAAGATGAATAGAAATAATTATAAGAGACGATACTAAATTTAATTAGTTGCACAACTTTCAATCCTTGACTAAATCATATAATAATAAAACGGAGTTTTTAAATATTTGCAAGAATGCAAACGAAATAATTGGGAAAAATTGCATTCACATCCTATGAAATCTAGATAAATGACTCTCACACCCTCTCTAATTTTAGATCAATGTTTTCACACAAATATAAAGTTTTATATTTCGATAACCCACCCTCTCAAAAGCAAGCTAGCTATTGAGGGAGAACCAAACACTTACACACTCCAACAAGCATTCCATACAACTCCATGTCGAACATAGGCACCACATAATACCCAATTTCCAATCACACATTAAGAGTTGGTGTCTCCGTGGCTTTCACTCTATAACACTTCACTCAACTCTCTTGCAGGTCAAAACTCTCCTCCAGTCAGAATCCTTCATCATTATTTCTTTTCAAAAAACTGACAACCAGCTCAATTACCAAATCATAAGCACTCGAGAAACTCACTCTCAAAAGCTAGATATTGAACAGGAAGAACCAAGCGCTTAAATACTCCACTGAGTGGGGCGCTTATCAATTGTGTATTGACACTTTCAAAAAAGTGATACTGTCATGTAAGTATAGATTGTCTTATAAAAATATAAAAATTTAGGCTTCGATATTGTAAGATAATGTTAGATATTGTTAGTCACAATATATAAAAATATCTTAAATTTCCCATATTTATGTGTATTTTCCATTACTAAGGTTAGAAGGGAAGAATCAAAGAGGAAGATTATGCAAAATACTTGGCAAGATCATAGAGGAAAAGTCATGATGTGATCATTGCAGAAAACCAAGCCCTTATCTTGAATACAGTTCCTGCATTTTCAGTGAAAGTTCACAGGCATGCTGCTTCAACTGATTACCCCAGCTTGAGCTCGGAGAGAGGAGGTATAGCTGTTAAATTGATAGCTGTCCCAAGCTAGTTTAAGTTCCTTCTTGTTAAGCTTTAGTAGTTAGTTGATTGATCAGTTACAAGCTATTTAGGTTTCCCTTTGTATAAATACTGTTTTCTGTCACAATGTAACTCTTCTCAATTACATAATCTTCAAAAAAATTATATTACTTCTCTCTCTTTGACATCTGACAAATTTCGACCAACAAATATCCAAACCAAAAATTAAACAAGTTATGTACCAGTAAGATTCACAGGCCTCCAAGGAGATTCAAGACCAAAATATTTGTAAAATATATTTATCTATCCCAATACAAATCTTATAGAGATCCGTCAAAGCATCATAAGTGTCACCACAACGAGTATCATTGACCAGAGCATTTCAGAACAGTATATTCACCATCTAAAAACATGTGTAATAGTATAAACCACAAACAACTTACCCCACCATATTACAGCTAAACGTAGATTGCAGAGATGTTAAGCGATAAAGATTATTCAGAACAATCGATGGATCTGATCCCCGCTTCAGCTGCACAGTGACAGAGATTTGTTATATCAACCCACCCACCCAACAGTCTCTTCTCCTTTTCTTATTTTTCTCTGTTTATGTATGTGCCTATTCAGTAAGATAACAGAGGAGTAGAGCCATATTTATGTATAATACCTCAATGACTATACGCATTCCAGATCGGTCACTCTCATCCCGAATATCACTTATACCGTCTAGACTCTGTTAAATAATAAAAAACAAAATTAGATTACAAAATACGCATAATAGATGCAGTATGCAAGTTAAACAAAAGAATAACTTGGAATAAAAAAAATACTTCATAAGTGGAAACATAAAACCAAAAATCAAACCTGAGCTCAAAGTAACATATGCTTGCATATAATTCACAAGATATAAGTATGAGAAACAACTTACAAGCTATCTGCTTGTCCAATTGTGTGTGTGTGTGTATACACATGAATGATTCAACGTAAAACCTTGTAATATTCAACCAACCAAATCATGTTCCCACAGGTAAGTCATTATCACCAACAGAATCACTTTTCAAACATATTACATAAGAAAATAAAACCATAACTTCATTAAAAACTACAAATGATAGTATAGCAGCAGACATCAAAGAAATTGTAAAAAATACAATGATACTGGGAGATAAGAGTTTCTTAAATATCTATTTCACCAAATGCACTAGATATTTAGTCTGATGAGTTCAAGGCATCTTGGGAAGTTGTGACACCCTACTTGTAAATTATGACATTCACAATACTTGTAACACACTTGCATATAATTCACAGGATTGTGGGTGGAAAATACATTCAGAAAAATTCTTTCACTTTTTCTCAATAGAATCAATAAAATACAATTTTTCAAATGGGTTGACTCTATTTCTAGTCCTTACAAATAGGAAAATGTTCACTTTTAGTCCCTCAAAAAATTTCACCACTTGTTGGTCCCTCTTTTAGGGAAAAGTTTCGTATGTGATCCTTATTTCAATAAATGAAAGAGCAAACATCAGATTATTTAAACTGTTTGAAACAGTTTTTATATAACCTGTTTTCATATTTATTTAAATTCAAAAAAATACTATGCTTCTTCAACACTAGAATCATTAATGCTACTCAGAAATGTCATAGTATCCAATAACCACCACTATAGATCTTAAGGGAGAATGAGACAATGACAAAAACAGAGGAGATATTGTTCATAAGGACCATAAAATTTTCAAAACTTTTAAATTAAAAAACTAACCTAACACCATCCAAATGTCTACTCCTAAAGAAGTTTCCAAACACCCCATAATCACCACTCCTCCACCTCTCAATTTATCATTAACTATCACAAAAGTATACAAGCATGCAACTTCAAGAAGATAAAAGTGTATTGACATTACAGTATTTTGAGAAAATCTTTTTCTGCAACACGGTAATACCTTATTTTCTACAAGTTCAGCAATCTTCTCAACTAAACTTGCTTTGTTGGTCTGGTAAGGAATCTACTCCAATCATAAAATAAAATCAGTATTCAATCTTCCACAGAAAACAAAGCAAATATAACAAATTTTCTAATGTCAAATCTAGTATAATCTTGTAAAATCTAGAACGTCACCTCTTTTATGATTATTGCAGTCCGTTTAGTCTTAGAATCAAGTAATTCAATATCAGTTTTCCCTCTGATAACAACACGTCCTCGACCAGTACGATATGCCTCTAAGATCCTTATGAATAAAGAGAATATATCAAACCAAAAATCACATAGTAAAACAAATGCAAAAAGGAATACAAAGTAAAAGAGAAGAAAAAAAAATGTATCAAAACCAATATTGACAAACTTGAAAGTTTGCATAAACTCATGTGGCCCAGTAAACTTGTAAGAGTTTACTTTACATAAAAAAAAATTATACGAATAGCATCCTAATAGAAATAAGTCCACAAATTATATAACAAAATAAATAAGTTCAAAATAATGTAAAATCCTCTAATGGCAACATCATCTCCATCCAACTCTTCCCCTCATGAAAGTTGTGCATCTTCATTAGCACCAAAAGTTATGTTATCAAGATCAAGAGCATCTAGAGCTAGATTTGTTGTTGATCCATCTAAGTGAACATTTTCACCATCACCTTGCTCAATCTCAACAACATCATTCGCCGCTCCAGTTATTCATTCATCATCTAATTCAATGTCATGAAACGGAAGAGCAACCGTTTTTTGAATTTGTCAACTTTTCAACTTCAAGTTATACATCACATAAACTAAATCATTCATCTTTTTCTTATGCAAACAATTTCTTCTCTTTGTATGTGTTAGGATATTTATCCTATTTTATCATCATTATATTGTATCAAGGTTACCCTATTTATCATGATTATATTGTGTTAAAAGTTATCCTATTTATCATGATTATATTGTGTCTAGGATTACCCTATTTATCATGATTATATTGAGTCTAGGATTACTTATTTCTCATGATTATGTTATGTCTAGGTTAACATATTTATCATGTACTCTTGTATCAATTTATTCTTATAAATAGAAGATTATGAGAGGATCAATTAAGCCCTCTAGAAATCTCAAGTTGGTATCAGAGCAGGTTGTATGAATCTTTTCTACCGTTGACCTATTTATCATTTTTTCTTAAATACCTCAATGAGCAGTCCTGTTTTGGTTTCTATCTAGTCTCGTAACCCTAGTTGTCCGAATTGTCCGGCACTATTTGTCGCTGTCTGGCACGGTTTGCCGTTGTCTGGTATCTTTTGTTGTTGTATGGTGCCATTTATCGTTGGCACTATTTTTCCACTGTGAGGAGTTGTCCACATAAGTTTGTCACCATCAACCTCTATTTCCTGTCAATCTGACGTTGTCCGCTAATGCTCGCCACCACCACAGTTTAGTCTGGCGACCAATGGATCTTGATCGCCTCCTTGAGCGATGGTCAACCCTGATTGTGTCAAGGGCTAGTTCTCATCCAAGCGTCGCCATGTGCGCCACATCTGTCAGACGTATGTCGCTACCGTCACGTTTTCTTCGACAAAGTTAAGGGTTTTGTCCCCTCAAGGAGTGTGACTCATCCTTGGTAGTCGGTGCCTCATTCTCCTCCACAAGCACTGTCATGAACGACTCTTCTCCGATCATCTTCCGGCGCGTGTTCGTCTCGCTGGACCAAAAGAAAAAAATATTCTTTGTTTCAGCATTGTTCCTTAGCCTCTTTCATAATGTGTGTTTAGCTTTGCATATTGTAGCAGCTGTAATGTTCCAGATGACTTGTGTCGTTTATTTACAAGTCTCCAAGGAGAGTCAGTGTTATTAGTTGATTCACACCAAAGAATTTCAACACCAAAGTCATAGGTTGAAGGTTCCTCATGTAATGAGGGTAGTCTATTTCTATAGAGATTCAGAATCTTAGTCAAACAATTTCATCAGTCTCTTGTCAGATCTGTTTTTGGATCCTTTGATGAATAAATGAGCCCACTATGATCTTCCACCTTCACGATTTGTCATCGACATGTCGTCATTTTCGTCGTTTATCGTGAGGGGAGTATGTTTCCAGCCACTGTATTATGTATTCAGCCATTGCATGTCCCCTGACTCAGTGATGTCAATCCTTGCAGTTTTGTCCTTTCAACCACTGTAGGCCCCCATCACCTCATCAGTCAGTGATGGCAGTTCCTGTAGTTTTGTCGCATTCCGCCACTACAGGCCCCATCAGTCAGTGATGGTATTTTAGTCCCTAAAGTTTGTCGTTGTCTACCATTGTTGGTTGTCATCCACTTTTAATGGAAATCTCATTTATCAAAGTCATCCTTGTTAACGTTTCGTGGTGTTAATTGAAGTTTTGTGGTTGCCCACTATGGCCAATATTATTCTCCATAAGCTGATGTGAGTTGTTTGTCAATCTGTGTTTTTGCACTTTTGTTATCCGTTGACCGTTATCATCGGTTTGCTGCACACTCTTGAAGACGAGTCCTATATTTCAAGAAGAGTTTCTTTGGCTATGCTGGATTGTGAGTTCAATTTCTGAAGCATGTGTGTATCTTGTTTGAAGCCAAAATTACCACGTCTATTGTCTCGACATTTTAGACAAGTTGATTTTGTTGGATTGAGTTTATTTATTCCAAGCTTGGTACATACAATTTGTATGCTCCAACTAGAGGGGGAGTGTTAGGATATTTATCCTATTTTATCATCATTATATTGTGTCAAGGTTACCCTATTTATCATGATTATATTGTGTTAAGAGTTACCCTATTTATCATGATTATATTGTATCTAGGATTACCCTATTTATCATGATTATATTGTGTCTAGGATTACCTATTTATCATGATTATATTGTGTCTAGGTTACCCTATTTATCATGTACTCTTGTATCAATTTATTCTTATAAATAGAAGATTATGAGAGGGATCAATTAAGCCCTCTAGAAATCTCAAGTGTACCTAAAATTAAATATCAAATTTCAATAAAAATATAAACCTAATAAAGAAAATTATAAGTTATAAACCATTTAAAATACCATTTCAAATAAGCTCCAATTACACTCATATCCCGAAGAACTACATGTCAAGCTTAGAATTTGAATAGCAAATCTCTTCAACTCTAGAGTTCCATCCCCAAACATCTCTCACCATTCACTAGGATTTAATGCTTTCATAGATTCCTTGCATCTACCACTCCAAAAAGTCCTCTACCAAAATGAAGTTCAAGAATTTTCAAATTATTTTATATTCTTACTTGTAGAGGCAACTTTTTAAAATTAAAGACCTAATGTCCTCCTTTACCACACTCACTCTCTTCATGGTCTTCATCAATGATATTTAACTTTTTTCTCTTTAACGAAGCATCCTTGGTTCTACAACTATTTTTATCATCAAATTTTTCACTTCTTCCCAAACAAAAGCACAAAGTTCAGAATCCTCCCTCATTCCAACAAGATCATATTTAAATCTAAATATGTCTCCTCTCACAATCTGAGCAATAATTACATTTAACTTTTCTACCATTGCCCCTAATATCTAACACGTGTTTCCATCCAATATCTAATCAGTTTCTCGGACCATTTTTACTTCTACTTTTAACACATGAGAATGCACTTGGATTAGTATCAACTAGTCTGATGCATTTCCAGAAAAAATGGTCTATGTTTTCACTACAAAGTGCAAAGCAGCTTACAAATTAAAAATCGTCCAAAAAATTTAAAGAAAAATACAAAACAAAACACATGTAAAAGGGCCAACAAACAGCAAAAAAAAAATTGCTTACACAAATAAACAGTGCACACACAGGAGCGAAATTTAGACTGAGCAACCAAAGAAGGAATCACAACCAGCTGTGACAGCGAGATGGTGGCCGACGGCAAGCGTGAAAGTCACATACAGTGATGCAACAAAGGACGACGGTGAGATGATCCGCAAAGCGGAGTGCGATGGCCACAGAGAGAGACGCAAGGGGGAGAGGGTGAACGGACAACAACACGATGTAATGTGATGGCCAGAGGCAGCGATGCAGAAGCTCAAAAAAAACGAAGGGTCTTAACATCAAAGCCCTAATCAGGTCATGTTTCCCCCTAAAAATGACCCTGTTTTGCACATTTTACCCCCCTTTCAAGCTCGCAAAAATGTTGCTAATTCATGATTTCACACGATTCTATCGATTCCACACACAATTCTACTGATTTTAGTTGGAAAACATGTTTTCTTTGAAGTTAACTCAGAAGCTTTGTTTAGGAATGTAAACTCGTCTCAATTAGCGAGATAACTCACAAGTTTGATAACCATGATCATAGGAAAAACTGATAAAACTAACTAATGATATATCAAGTGGTTATAAATGTTTGAAGCCAAAAAGAATGATTAAAAGCATGGTAATACAGGTTACAAAGATTCAAATTCAAAGTGGGATCATTTTTATTATCCTAAATTTCTCATTCTACTACGTAATCAACAATTCTTAATTTAAAAAGTCCATGCAATGAAGGAGCAGATAATTGTTTATGAATTATATCAACAATCCATATACCATTACCAGAACACACCCATGATGATTGATGTTGTCACAAAAAAGTAAAGAGGAAAGCTAGCAACAAAATATATCATACACTCTACTATTGGCTAAAATATATATTAAACTATAAAATCATGAGTGAGATTCAATAAGTATGGGTGGGAACCCGCATCTCTTGTGATTTCCAACAAACTTTCAGCCGATAAGAAAGTTTGTTGGTAGCTTTTCTAAATGAGTAAACAATTCAAAACTAAACTGTCATCGTCAATGTTTTCAGTAGTATACACATGGTGTAAAATGGCCAGTGAACATTGGAAAAAAAATATAAATAAGAATAGTGAAATAGTTACACTTACCCAAGATTTCCCATAATCAGCCCTCCTGTTGGAAAATCAGGTCCAGGCATGTATTCAAGCAATTCTTGCAACTACAACACACCAAAATCAATCCAGGTTTGACATTAAACAAGGAGGAAGGGAGTTGAATATTAAAAACAAAAAACACAGAAATTCCTCCACTGTTTTGAGAAAATTAGTACTTATTAACTTTGAACTGCATCTGCATCTGTGTATTGTATTAGAATCCCAGGAGGACATTATGGACAAAGTATATGAAGACGGAATGTTCAAGTGAGGAATTGGAGGGAGAGATACAAGGCCCCTCAAAAGTCCTGTGCTATTTCTGCTCTCTCAAGTATCAATTTTGTCTTGCACTGATGTACTCACAAATGATACTGAAATCTCGTAACAGCTTACACAAAAAAGTTGACTTACAAAAGAAAATTGTGTTCCACTAACTTTCGCATGCATGTTTCAAACCAATTTCAGGGAAAAAATTTATGAACATTGTCAAAGATTTGATTGACTAACAATGACAACTTCAGTGTAAGAAAAAAACAATAGGAAAATACCTTTGATGCAAAGATAGTAGTACATTTGAGAGAAAGTTTCTTGATATGGGTGATTCATTTGATTCAATTAATGAAGGTTTGCAGGGTTTTTTTAGTATAATGTACAAATTGTCATTGGGTTTATTTTTAAAAATATAAACATTTTCTGGTTAAAAAACTTAGTTGAGGAAAGAAAAATAAAAAAGAATATCTTACAAAATATTATATATTCGAAAAAGATAATGTATTAATAGTCAATAATAAGTATAAAAAATTAAAGAAAAATACAACAAATAGAATTATATTAAAAGTAGAATATTAGATACAAGAGTAATATATATCACTTACTCCTCATTTCATGTTCCATTTTCTCTTTCAAAATTTTCCCTACAACTCATCACAAATCACCTAAAATTAAATACACACAATTCTCAGAAATCTCATCAATCCCTACAGAACCCACGAATAGTGAATAACCTTAACCTATAACAAATAATGCTTTAGAAGGGAAGGGAAATGAGGGAGCTAAAATCCCCCTTTACATTTTCTCCCCTTCAACAATGCCAGATTTGGTTGGACGGAGTGAAAATGATTTATTATTTTTGGAGTATTTTGGAAAAACTATCCTCCTAGATATTTCCTAGCCCCCTCACAGTTTATCATTGGTAAATTTATTTGCAAAACCAAAGCTCGTTCAGGGATTGATAACTCTTGTCTGAACGGCAGTACCAAAAAAGATTGAATAGTAATGGCTGCTGCAAATTCAGCGGCTAACTCACATAATATTTGGGTTGCGTAATAAACAGTTTAGAGTCAGTCACACGTCTGTTCTTAAATTATCAATCCCTTGGGACTTGTTGGAAGTCCCACATTGACTACAGATAAGGTCAATTCATAATTTATAAGTAGGTGCAAACCTCACTCTACAAGTCGGTTTTGTGGAATTGAGTTAGACTTAAAGTCGACTTCTAACATGGTATCAGAGCCATGATTAGAGTCTATCGTAGCGATATTTGTTGTTTGTTGGGCATATTGTTCCATCCGCTATCGGACCGCTACTGGACCACCCATTAAAAATGTCTAGTCCCACACTCGAGATGTATATATCTCGACGTGAAGTGGGTGTGTTGGAAGTCTCACATCGACTAGAGATAAGGTCAATTCATAGTTTATAAATGGATGCAAACCTTACCCTACAAGCCAGTTTTGTGGGGTTGAGTTAAGCTTAAAGTTCATTTCTAACAAGACTAAACTCTTTGTTCTGTTGAACAACCTTTGTATTTCCTGTCTTAAGAGATTCCATTTAAGAGAGAGAGAGAGAGAGAGCTAGCACTCACGGTAGCTTCTGGATTATGAATCAACACACGCAGGACTTCTACAACTTCCCCAAGATTATGAGGAGGAATATTAGTTGCCATGCCAACCTGATGAAGATAAAAGATGGACAGATCCACATGAGTAGATGTGTGATTTGTCAAGAAAACACATGTTTCAGGTATTTGAAAGAAAACCCAAAATCACCGCAATGCCAGAAGAACCATTCAACAATAAAGTTGGAAGACGAGCTGGTAGAAGTGATGGTTCTTTTTGGGAATTATCGAAATTTGGAACAAAATCAACCTGCAATCAGGAATATAAGAACATAAAATGCACTTCAAATAGGGATGTAAAATTAATTAAGAAAAAACAGAAATCACAGTGCAAAGAACAGCAGTGACAAACTGTATCTTGCTCTAGATCTGCCAACAACAATGCTTCAGTCAGATCCTGAAAATTCAGAACAAAAATAAACTAACATCCATCAAAATATCTTTCAATTTGTCAAATCAATTCAACAAACAAGGAAGAACGGAACGAAAAAAAGAAAAAAAAAATAACATGCTTAGATCAAATCAAACATCATACTGATATCTTAACCCCATATTTAATTAATAACTAAATCAGTATTCACAGAGCACTTAAAACGGCCCCCATAGAAACATTCCAACGATGAGTACATGTTATTGGGTTTTGTTGACCACAAGGTGCTTCTAAGTGATATATTATTGTAAATAGCTTCCATTTGTCCTTAGTGTGGGTAGCTAGGAGTTACTTATGGCTGTTGTCACTTAGTTGCTAGAGTGGGTAGTTGGAAGACAGCTGTGACAGCTACAAATAGACAGCTGTCACTAACTGCTTTCAAGAGTAGCTATATAAAGCTCACTGATGTAACAGATTCAAAAAAAAATAATGATTTCAAACTTTTATCTAAAAAATTTCTTCTTTTCTCTTAGGAACTGTAACATGGTATAGATGTTATCCTAGATTCAATAACACTGGTCACCTGCCATGTTATACCCATATACGATACCAAATAATGCTTGACATGAGTCGTGTGATGGGAAGAATCCAAATCTCCCGTCTGCTAGAGATAAAGCCTAAAAGAAGTGTATATTAAAAACCAGATTTCTGGTATAAAGCTACAAAGCTTTATACTTTTCTCTCAGCTATCTAAGAGTAGCTGTAAAGCTGATTGATGTAAAAGATTCAAAATAATTAATGATACTCTAAGAAATTATCTTCTCCTTTTCCTGTACTGTAACATGGTATCAAATGTTATCATATATTCATTAACAATGGACACCTGCCATATTATTATCCATATACCACACCGAATAATGCTTGACACGAGTAATACACTGGGAAGAATCCAAATCTTATATCTGCTAGAGATAATGTCTTAAAAGAGAATACAAATGGATAACAACCCCACTTTACAAGCCAGATTTCTAGTATGAAGCTATAAAACTGTATACTTTTCTCTCGGCACTCTAAGAGTAGCTATAAAGCTCATTGATGTAACAGAGTCAAAATAACTAATGATATCATACTTTTCTCCAAAAAAAGTCTCTTCTCCTTTTCTCTTATGAAATGTAACATGGTATCAGATTTTATCCTAGATTCACTAACAATTGTCACCTGCCATGTTATTATCCATAATGCTTTACATGAGTGGTGTATTGGGAAGAATCCAAATTTCACATCAGGTAGAGATAAAACTAAGACCGTCAAACTCGAGAGTTTACATAAAAGAGTTTACTTCACAAGAAAAAAAAATTATATAAATAACATCCTAATTCAAATAAGTCCACAAAATTATATAACTTCAAATAAATAAGTTTATAAAAATATTGTAAACCAAAAATTGAAATGTCAAAAATGTCTATGTATAATCCTCTAATAATGGTCTCATCATCTTCATCCAACTCTTCCCCTCATGAAAGTGTTGTAATGTTCCCAAATGTTATGTTATCAAGCTCAAGAGCATCTAGAGCAAGATATGTTGTTACTCCATCTAAGTGAACATTTTCACCATCATTTTCACCTTCAGCTTGCTCAATCTCAACAACATCATTTGCCTCTTTAGTTATCCATTAGTTATCCATTGATCATCTAATTCAATGTCACCAAATGGAAGAATAACAGTTTTTCGAATTTATCTACATTTCAACTTCAAGTTATCCATCACATAAACTAAATCATTCATCTTTTTCTGAAGCAAATGATTCCTCCTCTTTGTATGAACCCAAAATGACATCAAATTTTTAGTAAAAATATAAACATATACATTGCATGGACACTTTCTGATATAAAAGCAAGAGTGATCTAATTGGACAGTTTAGATTAAAAATAATAAATCAGATGTTAAAACCTACGTCCAGTCTGCACTCTGTATAACGCATGGCAGCAGGCGGATCAGCATCAATTGACCCAAAATTTCCATGACCTTGGATCAAAGGACTGCGTAAGGAAAAATCCTGAAAGAAATTGAAAAGCATATACATTATGACAACAGGAAAAGAGAGTAAACAAAGACTTTAAAATGGAATACAACACTTCAAATTAACAACTGCCCATTATATCCCAAAATAAACTACATAAAATAATAATGTCAATGGTTCCTTCAAAAGGGACAAATGTAAAATAGCACTTTAGGTGAAAGGAACTTCATCATTTCCAATTTAGTGGAAACACATATACAGATAGGAAGCTGATCAAGAAAGCTTGTAATGCTAAAATACCATGACAGTCTCAGGAAAATTACTTCCTTATTCAACAATATCAAAGAAAACTAAAATAACAAGAATATAGCGCTTATTTAAAATAATTACACTATTGCACCAAAACAAACATTTTAGAGACATAATTTAGTAAATAGCTATCAAGTCTTCAATTGAGCATCTGATGCAATGGAAATGTAATCAACTGTTATCAATAATGGCAGAGGGCCAAATATCTGCCACCCAAACAAGCCATTGCAGCTTATGGCATCTGCCATAGTGGACCCCGTAACAAATTGTCTAAATTGGGCAAAAATTTGCCATGCCATTCCTCCATGGAACCAACATTTAAAAACAATAACTTCGATAAAAATTAACTACAATCTCAAAAAGGTTAAGGTCGTAATCATACAAGAAAAACCCAAACCATAGGGTCTAATCCATCTCACACTCCAGAGGAATGATAAATAAGATTTAATTAGTAATTTGATCCTTATGTTTAGGGTCTTTAATTCATTTTGATCCCAATATTTTTCGTATTCAATTGAGTACCTACTTTTTAAAAGACTCAATTGAGTACCAACTTTTGTAGAAAAGACTCAATGTGACCCGTCAGTTAGATTAACGTTGATGTCGTTTGGAAGTGCTTCATGTCATATGGGTCAATCACGTGTAGAAATTTGGATCACCTACTTGGAAGGTTCCACATGTCAAAATCAAAGAGGTTCCAAGGTAGAAAATTACTCAGATTTTGACAAGTAGCAAACCTAGAATTTGGCATGTGACACTTTCAAACAATGTTAACATCAATTTCACATAAGAGACCATATTGAGTCTTTTTACACCAATTTGGGAGCACAAACAAGTTTTCCAAAAGTATTAAATCATTGGGGTTGCAACTCATCATATTGTGAGATATAAATAGTGTATCATGCAATACTTATTACCATGTTCACATCACCATCTATTGATAGATAACAAAGAAGATTTTCAGAAGAAAAAAAAAACTAAACTTTACACGGACCATAAATAAAGAAAAAAAGGAATAAACCATTTTTTATCAAATTTACATGGGTTAAAAACAAATTTCATCCAAATAAAATAGTAAGTTTTTAAAGAAACAGGTATTGCCAATAATGGGAAAATATTTCCTTTTTTTGCAACTTTCTATAGAGAACTTTTCAAAGGGAAAAATAATTAATTACCATAAGTTATCAGTCATCGAACACCTTAACTGATACCACAGAAAACATTCAACGGCCCAGAATATATTAGCATGTTCATATGCACCTATTTCAGGGGAAGAAACTGATTTTGCAGAATAACTTTTAAAAAATCTGATGTTAGGAAAAATTATCAATATAATGTGTACCAAAAAAATTATACTATTAAAAAAAAAAACTTTTTTCTGTAGAACAGGGTTTTTTATCACATGCAAAGTGCTGGCAATACACTCTCTCTAACACACACTTCACTATTCCTAAGAAAATATTGGAAACTACAAAATTTGGAGAGTTGTTAAATGGTAAAAATTAAATGCTTTCCAATAAATTTCGGCCATTAGTATAGGATGTGTTCAAAAGAGAATGTGAGAGAGTATATTGCCAGTTGTTAGGATATTTATCCTATTTTATCATCATTATAGTGTGTCAAGGGTTACCCTATTTATCATGATTATATTATGTCTAGGATTATCCTATTTATCATGATTATATTGTGTCTAGGGTTACACTATTTATCATGTACTTGTGTATCAATTTATTCTTATAAGTAGAAGATTGTGAGAGGGATCAATTAATCTCTCTAGAATTATTTTACAGTTTCAATCTTAAGTTGGTATCAGAGCGTCTGGTGTTCGTCGCCCGCCACCGTCTGCTGCTGCCCGCCGCCGGCCACCGTCGTTCGTTGTCAGCCACCGTCCGACCACCATCCGGCCACCGCCCGCCGTTGTCGGCCACCGTCGTCCATCACTGTCACAGTTTCCTTCGTCTAAACCCTTAGGGTTTTCTTGTTCCTCGCTAGTACTATTCGTCTTCTTCAGAAATGGCGTCTGGCAATACTCTTTCCTTCTCCGGAAGTCCATCAATTACCTCTGAGAAGCTAAATGGAAAACATTATCTATCATGATTTGTTGTTGTTGAAATGTGGTTGGCCAAGGGCATTATGACCATCTTGAGTGAGATGGAAGCCATGTGCCTACTGAAAAAGTTGATCAGTGAAAACAAGCAGATTTCCAGTTGTGTGCCCTGTTATGGCAATCAGTGGAACCCAAACTTCTTGTATCTTTGAGGGCTTTCAAAACTTGTCACTCCTTTTGAAAGAAAACCAAACTAGACAAATATTGATCATCTCAGAGATCAACTTCTAACTAGTCATGAGGTCCCCTCTATGGAAACATTGACCACTCGCCTTCTGCGTGTCCCGGTACCTCAAACTCAAGAAGCATATGAAATAGTGGAACCATCTGTCATGGTTGCCACACGAGGAAGAGGAGGACGTGGCACTAGAGGAGGAGGACGAGGAGAACTAAACATATAGAAATTGATTGTCATTTTGTTCGTGAAAAGTTTTTGACCAAAGAAATATGTACTGAGTTTATTGGGTCAAACGATCAACTCGCAGATGTATTGACCAAGTCATTAAGGGGTCCTCGGATTGAGTTTATTTGTTCCAAGTTTGGTACATACAATTTGTATGCTCCAGCTTCAGGGGGAGTGTTAGGATATTTATCCTATTTTATCATCATTATAGTGTGTCAAGGATTACCCTCTTTATCATGATTATATTGTGTCTAGGATTACCATATTTATCATGACTATATTGTGTCTAGGGTTACACTATTTATCATGTACTTATGTATCAATTTATTCTTATAAATAGAAGATTGTGAGAGAAATCAATTAAGCCCTCTAGAATTATTTTACAGTTTCAATCTTAAGTCTCTTTATCTTTTGTTTTCTCATTGTATCTTCAAAATGTATTTTTTAAGTACAAAACTAAGTTTTACAAATAACTACATAATGCATGCCCTTTACTATAATTTTACATAAAAATGAAGTTCTTTTTGTTTATAATCTTGTAGAATCCTATATTATACATATAGTAATTGATGATATAAGAATCAATTCATGAGATTAGGATTTATTAGATTAATTCTATATTTATGTTATTAGCCAAAAATATGGTAACTGGAAATTTTGCAATTGTTTCCTTCCATAGAAATCAAATAGCTCCTTAGTGGTCTTAACATAACATATGGAATTCATCATATGCCTTCTTGGTTTCTCCAATTCTCAACACTTTTAAACATTCATCATATGCCTTCTTGGTTTCTCCAATTCTCAACACTTTTAAACAATCTCAACATTGTAGATTTAACAATTTATATAAAAATCACCTTTTTTTATTTTTTAACAAACAAAAAATGCTCAAATTAATGATTATAACAATAATCGACTATAACATACTTAATTATTGAAATTTTTTTTTCTACACAACTAGGCCATACGCAACAATATATTAAGTATGAAACTCAAATAACATGGAAAGTGAAAGGTAAATGTATACCTGTGCCATTCGAACCAAGGAATCATATACAGCAGTGTCTCCATGAGGGTGGAATTTTCCCAATACCTACAATAACAGCATCATATAGCACCACAACAAACAAAAAAGAAAATAGCAATGGATAATAATTTGATGAGTAGTCCGAAACTGCTTCAAGACAAACATATTAAATCATTCAACAACATTAAGAATTTAACATCAAGGGCTACATAGTCACCTCTCCAACAACTCTCGCACACTTCTTGAACGGTTTTTTGGATGAGAGACCAAGCTCGTGCATTGCAAATCTGAATCCAAAATAGTAGATTATATTGAAATCAAATCTCAACTACAATTGTCAAAATGCAACAACTCAATATTAGAATAGTGGGATGATTCACATTCCCAAATATGTGTATTCAAGATCAGCCTTAATTACTTATTTCTTATTTCCATTTAACTCGATTCACTCGATTCAATAAATTGTGTTCAGATAAGCATAATTAGAATTTTTATTTCTTATTCCCATTTAACTGGCATAATTCAGAAAATTAATATTAAAAGTGGCTAGTGAAGACAGAAGTGTACAATTAGACAATTTGGAATACAACCTACACTTTGTTAACGCTACACTTTAAACTATAAGTGACCATCTCAAAAACTTCACATGATGAAAAGAAGTGATGATGGGCTTAAACTAAACGTGAATCAATGCAACATTTAATACAAATACAATTCATGAAGGAAAAGCACAAAGATGTTATGATTGAGAAAATTCACTACAAATGACAAAGACCTGTTTCAATAAGTATTAAAATTTTGAACTGCATTAATATTGTGAACCAATAATTCACACAATAGAATTACTGATGGTAAAAGCATAATAAGCTCCCACATGGCAAAAGTCAAACAGTGACAGACTAATGCAAGTGACAAATTTAATACCGAATTCCAAACACAATCCACCAGAGACACGAGGAATACAGGCAGAAATGCATTATAAGTCTGTCTCTTCCCCCACAAAAAAATAAATAAATTACTTCTGTTTTTTCATCCATTGTTATTAAAACAACCAGTTACAGCAATGTTCTCATACATAAGGTGAGGGAAAGAAAATTTGGAAGTTTAAAGAGTAAAAGAAAACTCGTAAATTCTGAAGTACGAAGTATCACCAATGTCAGTCAAACATGTTCCCGACCCCGACCCAAACATGTCCCATTAAAAATTTATTTTTTGTTAGCAGGAGCGTTTAAGTTATTACCTCTAGCCAAATCAGACAATTGACCGATGGACACATATCAATTTATTGAAAAATATCTATATTTTTACTTTTATACGAGCTAGTTTGAAAACAAGAAAAACCTCAAATGAACTAATTTCAAATTATTCAGTATCTTTCGACTATCAACCCACAAACACGCTTCAACAAAAAGACTCAAAGCCAAAAATAAATAAATTTTGAAATTCCCGCTTTATTTTATAAATTGAGAAAAATCAAACAAGCAAAACATTAAATGAACAAATTTCAAATTCTCCAGTAGCCCTCGACTAGTAAACTACAGACTCTTCAAAAGAAAACCACCGAAACCCAAAACCAAATAAATTTTGAATTTTCCCCATTAATTCATAAAAGAAGAGAAAAAACGAACACGTAAAACATCAAATGAACTAATTTCAAATTACGGACGATATAAGGACTACTAGAAGAGAAAGATATGAAAAAATAATTTCTCGAACTAAAATTAGTTTACATGCACAAAATAAAAATGAAATTTGGAGAAGCTACATAAGCTTTTTAAGAACAAAATTTTAACTTGGTGAGAAGCTAATTTCCTCTTTTTTTTTCTTCTAAACAGACCCTAAACCACAACCCTTCGATGAAGACAATGAAAACATTTAAAAAAATGCAAAAAAAAAAAAAAAACTTAAAACGGAGAACTAACAGAATCCTTCGGTGCACGGGCTTCAAGCCGTCGCGAACATCCGGCAACGCCCGACCGAGAAGCACCGACATCGCATAAGACATGTAAGCTTCCGTGGCCTCCTTGTGAAGTTCCGTGGGCACGACCCTTCCCTCACTACCGTTACCGCTATCCGTTATGGCCGTCACACTGTCATTCCCGTCGCTGCGCCTAACGGCCCTGGCCGCCGCCGCAGGAGGGCGCAAGGCGCGGGCGGATATGAGACGATGTTGGAATGGGGAGAGGAGACGAGGGTGGGCTGGGGAGAGGAGACGAGGGTAGGATGGAGAGAGGCGGAGGAAGCGGAACGCGGAAGAGAATGCCATGGAATAGAAAGGGTTAGGGCAGAGGAGAAGGTTGGGGTTCTGGAAATGGAGGGGGGAGGGTTTCATAGGGTTGCCGTTTGAACCATTTGAAAGTGAGAGTGTGTAGGGCTTTAAGGATTTTGAACGATAACAGGAAGTGCTCTAAAGGAGTGTACTGTTACTCACTCATACTTTGCGCCAAAGTCCCGGTTTTTGGATAGTAAATATTTCAAGTTATTGGCTCTCACGTCATTTGATTTTCTTATTTTAGTAAATTTTAATGAAATTTAGTAATCAATTAATAGAATGAATTTAATTTTCTATTGTAATAAATTGAATAGAAAATTTATGTTTTATTTTTAAAATAATTTTAATAAGATGTTTACTTTTTAAAGACTCTTTGTATACTAAAAGAATATTAAACTAATGAGATCACATTCACTTTGACTTTCTAAAAGTAACACTTGGTTTGACAAGTGTTTGTTTTAATTTATTTAGGACCATTGATATATTAAATCATTATGGTACATTGGGGTTATATATTTGATATGTTGTTTAGTCACTTCAAGTTTATGCAAATAATAGTGTTTCCTATAAAATGTAGTATAGGATCAATCAAGTATCAATCATTAGATATAACAATCAATTAAATAGTTTAAGTTTGTGTAATATAATAGTTTAAGTCGTAGTTATATTTCAAAGGATACAACTTAAGGGTTAACAAAAATAGTTAAACCTCATAAAAAGTATTTGTAGCAAAATAATGGACATCGTTTATTAATAACACTCCCTCTTAGGTGTACATTGACTAGAAAATGTGTCTCATTAAAACCGTATTAGGAAGAATCTTTTGGGATAAAAATATAGTGAAGAAAATAGTACATTATTCTTTATTCTTCAATTATTCATCATATATTTTATTTCCCCCCTTCATATGTAAACTCACATCACTAAGATGACAGAGTCTAATCTTGTGAACCAATAATTCAAAAGGTCTCTTGAGAAAGACTTTGTAAATAAATTTGTCAAATTCTCACATGAACAAATCTTTTGGATCTCTATATAACTCTTTCAATTGAATAAAGCATTATTGACTTCATATATGGTTGTTGATTCCATTTTCCCAATGATAGACCACAAGTGTGTCACACATGTTGAATAATAAACCTTAACCAAACACATTCATGACTTACCTCATATAATGCCAAAATTTTCCATGATTTTAACAATGTTAGTGTTATGGTTTGTTTCACAAACTGCCATGAAATCGTTGTGCCACCACATGTGAAATCATGGCAACCAAAAGTTAGTTATGGTTTGTTTCATAATGATCCCACTACTTAATGGATTTTTGTAACTGAAATCATGGCAACCAAAAGTTAGCATCTTTAGGGTTTAACATCTTTAGGGTTAAAACTTTGTAGGAAAATTTGGAAAATTAATGAGAAGGTAGATCGTAAAGTGGCTCAAACATTAGGTTTAGACAATATTTAGGAAACATTAATATCTAGAGATGTAAGACTCCAATTGAGGTTATTCGAAAATAAAGTGAAAGTTCTCGTTTTAAACTTCAATTTAGGCTAAAAAAACCACTTAATTTGGTCGAGTTGATACAAAGTTATGATCATAAAAAAAATTGTAGATGGAAGAAAAAATCACTATTTTCACGAAAGGCAAGACACAAAGGATGAGAGAGTCCTTTAATATAGCTAAGGGGATCTTAAATTACTCAAGAACTTGGGAGAATAACTCTCACTAAGATAAAAGAGATAAACTCTAAGATTTTCGAATAAAACTCAACTTCTCTATTTAATCAAAATGGTTTTGCTTATATAAAAGCTTAAACCATCAAATTACAACATATGATCAATTGAAATTGCATTCCTCTTAAACTAATAATGATACCTATGAGTTAATAATGATCTCATTACTTATTGGTTGATTGTAATTAAAATTGTGGCAACTAAAAGTAATGAAAACTCAACTCGCCACATAGAGAAGAAGTCTCATCATTGTTAAGACAAAATCATTTATGTGCCTAAACCCTCTAATGTTTTGAAGTTTAACCAAATAACATTAAAACGAGAAAATAATCTGAAAGCTTATCGTACCCAAGGATATTCAATTTAGCTCTCGAAAACAATGTCAAAACGATGAATTTGACAAAACACTTTGAAAGATTAAAAGACTAAAAGATAAAAATATAAAAGAAAACATCAACAAGTTAAACATTATCTATCTAAAGAAGAGCGAAGAATCAAAAGAAGCGTTTAGTGACCTAAACGATACCATGAGCTAAAATGATACCTCGTCCAACAATGATTTTTTCTCAACGTTTGGTATATTTAAAAGAAAAGCTTAATTGTCAAATGCTACCTTAATGGTAGGAAATAAAAAAAGCACTTTGTTGTTTTGAGCAAGCATTAACTGACATTAAATATTCAACGTTCAAAAACAACAAAAGTGATAAGAAAAGACGTATCTAGTGCATGCATAATTTACTCTACTCGTTGAAGATAAGTTATTCTACACGCATCCACATAACTTTATATCAAATATCAGAAAATGAACGTTAGAGACAAAAAAGATATTCACACAATGTTCTTCACTTGAAATCATGCATAAAAGGACATACTACCTACTTCAAGCAAAGTACTAAAAAAACTTGCATGCTCTAATCCAATGACTTATTGTACACGAAGAAAGATAAAGCACAAAAATCAAGGAAAATGCTAAGTCTAACGAACATTTATTCAAGAAGCCTTTAAATATAAGATCTTTCAAAATAGAAATCAAGAGGATAAACAAGAGAATAAGAAAAGCTGACAACGAGATATCTTTCTTGAGAAGCGTACAAAAGAAAAGAAAAGAAAGAGCTAAAGAAAAAGATCATATTTGAGTAGAAAAAGAGAAGAAAAGAAACACTCTCAAACTTCATTGTTGTATTGTTTACTGATTGTAAAGAAAGAAAGAAAGAAAGAAAGAAAGAAAAGAGAGAAACACTTGTGAGTGTTTAGACTGCTTAATATTGTATTCAAATCCTCTTTGCGAGAGTAATAGTATAAACAACTTGTAAGCAATTGTTGATTGCAATTCTTGAGAGAATTAAAACACTTGCAACTGAACTCTTTTGAGTTGAGGAAATCTAGGCGCGATAGTTTAGTACCAGGAGTGGTGCGAATACTCAAGCAAATCTAGGGGAGATTGTCTAGTACTGGGAGTGGTGTGAATACTAAAGGAAATCTAGGTGCAGTAGTCTAATACTAAGAGTGGTGCGAATACTTAAGGGAAATATTGGCGCGGTAGTTTAGTATCAGGAGTGGTTCAAATACTCAGACCAGGAGTGGTGAGAATACTCAGTTGTAATCTTCTGAAGATGATAGTGGAACCCTCTACGAATGAGACTAGATGTAGCTCAGTTATAATGAACCAATATAAAAATAATTGTGTATTTATCTCTTCTCTTACCTAAACGCTTCTCTTATAAAAACCTACATTTGTGCTTTTATTTTTAAATACAAGAACTCTCCAAGCTAAACAATTATTCTTCAACTAAGGAAGTTCTTATAAAACGCTATAATGTGCATTCTGAATAGCACATTAAAAGTAACTATCGTTTACAACTTATATTAAGTCGAGCGTTTAAGCTTTTATAAGGTACATTCAAAGCATGATCACGTGCTATATCAAAAGGGTTACGAAAAAAAAAATTCCATTAACACTCTTCAATCCCCTTATAGTGTTTTTCAAGTACTTCAATCATAAGAAGCATGACCAAACAAATACAAGAAAAGTCAACCAAAGAAGGTGAAGTCAAAGTTAAGCTCTTTTTTCTTGGGCCATCATTGAATAGTTTTTGGGCTTTGTATTTAGGCCTAGTAGTGTAGCATTTTAATTGGCCTTGTATTTTAGGTCAAGTAAAGTAGGGTTTTGACCACCCAAATCAACATTGGACCTTAAGCCCAACATTGACCAAGGTGGACGTCCTTTAGGGAAAGTTGATCAAGTGGTCAACATTTTTGGCCAAGCTTGAAGACCAAGGGAGCAATTCGGCCTTGACATGTGGAGGCACCATATTGGAGAGCTTTTCCTCTTAGTTAGTGGTCATGTTTCACTTTATGAATGAAGAGTTTTTCCATAAGTAGTGGTCACATGTCACCCTTCCATTTTAGAGGATTTTTACTACGTATCTCCCTCCTATTGGAGAGGATTTCTCCTTGCTCTCCAAGCCAATCAAGGTAACTCTTTTAGGTTAAAGTTTTTGCCCATTTTGAGACACCTTAGCCTGTAAATATAGGTTTTTTTCCTTCATGTAATCGCCTTTGAAATAAAGTAATGTTATGTTGTCATTTTGTGCACTTATACTCTTAGTAAGGTCATCCTAAGCTAGAACAACCCAAGTGATCTCTTGTCGCCACCTTCCTCTAAGAGTTGACCCAACATCTTTTAAAGAACCCTTAAACACATCATCCAACACCTTATAAACACCTAAAACTGTGACACAATCATCCACTCTCCACCACCATATTTTTGAATTCCAAAACCATGCATACATGACTTGGTTCCTTCTATATTGGATTGTCCTAGTTAGAGGATTGCTATCATTTGTCTATGTGTGTATTTCTTTTCCTTTTTGCAATGATCATCTTAAATGGTGTGAGCCATGGGGAATGTCCTTCCAATTGATCTAGCATGGGTAGACGACAAAGCAACGACATAGTCAAGTGTTCGTTGACTAGGTGTAAACCTTGTCTTTAAGAAATCTTTAGATTTACTTTTGTTAATTATCATCTTTGTAACATTTTATTTAATAATTGTATACTATTAAAAATAAAATGTTACTGTAATTATTTTAAGAACTAACCAATTGGAAAATAAAAAAACGTGGAAATTTAATTTATTAAAAAATCGAGTATTTAGAGAAGTAATTAGTTAGTTTTCTATTGAGTTAAAATATACAATATAAATACTTATTTTTTTTAAATAAATACTGTAAATGTAAAAATAAATCCTATTTTAAAAACATTTTAAGTTAATTTTCAATTTTTTATTTATATAATTTTAAACTTTATTTTTAATCACATACATAATTTTTAAAATGATCATAATAATAACAACAGTATAAAAATAGAGAATAGTGTTTTATGTGGAAAATTTATTTTCACAAATTTTTACTTTTCTTTCCGTAATTATTTACAACAATAATTAATAAATATTTTAATAATTATGTCTTGTGTTCAAAAATCAACAACTTATAAATTTTAATTTCGTTAATAATTTTTTCTTATTTATATCTTTTTTCTAAATAAATTATTCTTAAAGCACATTTTTTTTGTATATAATCATTTTTTCAAATAGTTTTTTTCTAACTTGTTATATTTCAAATAATTATTTTTTAAATAATACTTTCAGGAAAAAATAATTTTAAACCATTTTTTAAAATAATCACTTTTTAAAAATCTAAATTTTAGAAATTACATTTTCTTGAAACCAAATTTTAAACTGATTTTAATTTTATAACATTCAATCAAAGTTTGAAATTCAAATTTTCAAAAATCAAATTCTAAATTACCAAATTAAATGATATCATTTAAGCAATTATTTAATACAATGTATTAATTGCGATAAATAATATTTTCTATTTTAAAATATTTGAATTCAAAAATGGGGTTTTATTAACATGATTTTATCTCATACATAAAATGTTATAATCATGAAAATAAAGTAAAATTAGGTTTGGATATTTTTTTCGAATTAGGTTTAATCTGGAGAAAAAAAAATTCCTCAAAATCTATCTTTTCGTATAAGGAAAATTGAATTTATGTCAAGTCTTTAACCTACTCCGACATACCCATTCATATCTTCTTTTTCTATTTGACATGATGGTTGTTGATATGTATTTTAAAAAAGGCTTAATACCTCTTTTGATCCCTCGAAAGAAGGGGATTGTTCAAAGTGGTCCTACCTTTTTTAAAAAGTTCGAAGTGGTCCCAATTTGTGAAAAATCGGGTCAAGTTAATCTTTTTGGTTACGACATCAAAATTTTAACGGTGCAAATGTCCTTCTGGACAAAACATAATGAGGTATCCATTTTTTGTGATTGTGTAACACTAAAGTTAAATGACATGTTCAGCGAGAGGGGGAGGGAGCTTTGTGAGAGGACGGGGACTGGGAGGCTAACGAGCTCTTCAGCAAAGTGAAGAACGTGTTCGGCAGCTGTTGCAGAGAGACGATGAAGCTCGTCCTAAGTGGTGATGTGTCGTGTGTAATCTCTGACGATGGCAGTGGAATGGATAACGGCCCAAATCTTGCAATTTAGGATTAGGGTTTTTGAATATGGGTTTTTGTTTGATCTACGTTTGGGTTCCTTTGAGAGTTGGAATCTCGGCCGTAGAGCTGCGATCTTCTGGTGGTCCAAGACACGACGTCTTCTTCGAACGGGTTTGTTTGGACCAGGCCTCAAGGAACATCGAGCTATCTGGACCCAGATTACCACCGCTCATTCCGGTTGACCGAGAAGAGCGACGTCTTTAGTTTCAGAGTTGTGTTGTTGGAGCTTATCTCGGGAAAGAAAGCGGTGGACCAGAACAGAGACAAGCGCAAAATGGCACTTGTGGATTTGGTTGTTTCCAGGATCCAGATGGGGCAGCTCCACCAAGTTCTAGATCCGGTCTTTAAACTCGGTGACAGCGATGGAGTCACCGCCGTCGCAGAACTTGCATTCCGCTGCATGGCGACAGATAAGGACGATCGACCGGATTCAAGGGAGATGGTGGACGAGCTGCGACAGGTGCGGAGTCGGACATCGGCAGTAAAGGAGTGAAATAAGGAGTGAAGAGCGAGAATGTGGTTCCCAAGCGTGTTCGATTTTGATAACGGTGGCATTAATGGCCGCTATGGCTATGCGAGATTGAAGATGAAGGTTGGATCCATGGCCGGGAGCCCCAACGGCCTTGATGACCAACCACCAAGGGCTTCTCTCAGCTTAAAAGGCCCTATAATTGGTGTCGGGGGGAAGTAAACCCTTCGTCAAGTACCATGCCCACATTCTTCGGATTCGTTTTTATAGGTTCTCGGTGGACGAGGCTCAATTTGGCCAACCCTTAGTAGTGGTATGAAGTGTTGACGACGACGATCTGTGGCTCTAACCTTTCTAGAGGTGGACGATGAAGTTGATGTGACAAGCAATTTGTGTTTTTAAAATTCAAAATTGTCACTTTATATTCCACGTATGAGAAAAATAGGACAACTCATTAAGTTTTGGCCAACGAGACAGTTGTACCGTTAACATTTTGATGCTGTAACAAAAAAGGATTAACTTGACCCAGTTTTTCACTAGTTGGAACCACTTCGAACTTTTAAAAAAAAGTAGGACCACTTTGAACAATCCTTTTTTGAGGAAGCAAAAGAGATATTAAGCCTTTAAAAAGGAAATGTTCTTTTGCCCCCAACCGCCTAGCAAATAAAATTTAGTATTGATAAAGAAGAAAAGGAGACAAAGGGTAAAAAAAATGTAAAATTGGATATAAAAATTTATAAAGTCAATAGAAACCTTTTCAAAACTATAGAAAAACAAAAAAAACTCTACTTTCAAAACCGAAATAAAGAAACCAAATGTAATAAGAAACTTAAAAAGCTATTAGGTTATGATCGTTGAATGCTCTTTCCTCACCCACGAAGACATTGTTCTCGTCATCGACTCCTGTAGCATGATTTGAGGGCATGATTCTAGAGACACCCTACCCATTGTATCATATTTAAACTTCTTCCTCCTAGAGATATATTTTTCAGGCAAAACTAAAGTTTTCCTTATCTTATTGCCTTCTCTCCCTCTTCTCCCCTGCTTAGTCTCTTTCCTCTTTCTCCTTTCACTGTTTCCGGCGATCTCATCACCACCACATCGGAAATTTCCCAACCAAAAAAAGTGTTTTTCCACGACCCTCCTACCCCACCGCGTCTCCATGATGAACACGAAAGAAAAAAAAAAGAGAAAAAGAGAGAAAATGAATGAAAAATGAGAGGGAAGGAAGGAAGCAAGGAGGATGGTTCGCAATGGAGGAAGGAAGAGAAAGGAGGGAAAAGGGAGAAGTAAAAGAAAAAATCTTGTGAAAATGGTGCACGATAATTGCATATTCGCAAGATGAATCTAAGTACAAGTAAGAAAGGGATTCCCGGTAAAGAAGATACCATGATTTTCCATCTTAGCCTTTGTCGTAAACTAAACCTAGCAAAATATTGTTGGGTAAACGAACCCATGCAATGCATTTATAAAATGCAGGTGCAGCTCACTCATGATACCTACACATGTCAGTCGCAACAACACAGTGTCGGTGTGTGAAGATGGACCATTAAAAACAACGCAATGAGAAATTGAAACATTAGTGGATCAGTATGAATCAGAGATCATGGACAACATAGGGGGTGTAAGTAGGTTTTATAGAAATGACACTGTTGTCTTTTGGTAATCCTTCTGACAAAACCAACATGATTATCAGTTTACTGTTGATTCAACATAACTCTTCTGGCCTGTTTATCAGTTACTCATATATGTCTTGAATATGATTACATGTTGATAGTTAACAAACAAATTATTGTCAAGTTTCACATCCAATCTTATTGCAGATGATTATATTTTGTAAGATGTCAAATGTTACAAATGGCACAATCGTGCCTTCGCAAATGAATGTAGAGATCAAGATCTCTCAATGCAATTCTAGCACGTCATATAATATAATCCCATACTTGCGAAGAGTTATATCTAATTCATAGTTACGACTGCTTCAAAACCCCAACTTCTAGTTTTTTAGCACAAGCAACTCTAATCACTGTGTCAAAATGGAAAATTATAGGTCAAACCTATGCGGCTACTAACGGTGGCTTTGTTCCTGAGGAGCATCACCACCAACATCTTCAGTGGCACTCTCTTCTTCTGCTGATGTATTACTGTGGCCGCCCTCACCTGTCAAAACAGAGACACCTTTAGTATTTTCAAGTTTTAGCACAGATTTGAACTTTTGGAACAAAAAGAAAGTACCTTCACTATCATCTGCTGGAGCATAAGCTGAGCGTCTTGAACGAGCGTGCTGTTGTGTTGGCTGATTACCAATATAAGTACGACCCCAACAAGATAAGAAAACAGAAAAATCAATGTCAACAAAATTCATTCAAATTTCAACTATAAGAATAGCAACATTACTGCAATGCATATGTAGTCATGTAGAGGATCAATCATTATTTTATTAACATGTAAGAATAATGAATCCTGTTCCCTGTTCAGCCCAAAATTTTCGATAAAAACCTTCACTGCAATACAAGGAACTAGAATGACTATTACACTATCTCCCATCGAAGTTAATTGCATCAAGCACTTAGCACATTTGCAGCATTGCAAAGATGTACTCCAAACATCAAAACTGATTCTTCAACATAATGGTTCTGCAATTTAATCTGAATCTATTTGGAGGTTTGAATAATTATTGGAAAAGAACTTAAAAATGACATGAAGGGAAGCATTAAACAAAGATGAAATTACCTCAGTTATGTAAAGCACCCTCAATATAGCAAAATAAAGTCACTGACTTTCATATAAACAGAGAACAGAAAACATTCACAATGCATTGTACCTGCAACTTTGGGCGGAGTGCTTCAAGTGGTCCTTTAGGCTTTTGTGCTCCTTGCTATTTGAAAAATCAAGAAGAAAAGGCAGATGTATTAGGCATCATGCGTTTAAAATGTACTGATGGTAAATTATAAGTGTTCATGTTATAATGATAAACTTATGCCTAAGGTCCGAAAATACCTTCCCCAAAGCCCAATCAGCAGAATCAAAGTAAGCACGTTCATGATCCTGCAAAATGAAGATTGGTCAAGAAGAAAAAGGAGTTTCAAAAGAAAATATCAAACAAACACACAGATGATCGGATGGCAGGAGGAACAGAAGCATTGGAGAAGCAAGATCTGATAAGAAATGGTTAGCAACCTTGGATATTAGTGGAGGCTTCTTTGGCAGCATCCCCCCATACTTTTTCTTAATAGCTTGCTCCTGAAAAAACAAATTTACAGCAAATGATACCCGAACACACCAACACGAGCCCATGTTATATGTTCAAATGCTCAAGTGATTTCAATATTCAATAATAACAAAACCCACTAGGTCTAAAAATTTTCTCACACATATACTGATCATTTAGTCCACAAAAACAGAAAGAAAAGATCACGAGACAAGGATAGGATTGTGAGCATAGAAGAATACAACTTTACACTTCTATAACAATGAAACTTTACATGAATCGGAATACACAGCATCATCATAAAACAAAGATATATTTTAGCCTTTCAGACATTGTTATCATGTTTGGCTGCCAGACCCAAATTAATTGGGTGTTCCAATTTATTTATTTTAGTATCTCCACACCAATTAACCAAAGCTAACATCCCCAAACTAAAACCTTATTCTCTCAAATGCTGAATTTTTTCATACAAATCCATTCCACTGAATAACAATTACCTCCTCCTCGGACGAGGGCATGGGGTTGTCAGCGTTCCGATCATCCACAGATTTTTCACATTCAACTTCGTTCTTAGAAGAATCATCACCAACCTCTTCCTTTTGCTTCACATCGCCAACCTCAGCCTCTGACATTGCTTCCTCTACACACCACACACAATTGCAATATTGTCACTAAAGCGAAATACCAACAATTTCAGATTTTTTTCGCAGAAAATCGTAAGGACCCCATTGATTCCAATACAAATAACATGGATCAATACTCCCTCCCAATTCAGCAACGAATCAAACAAAATTAGCATGGAAAGCGATTAGATTATTGCGAAGAGCTACGGAAGGAACGAGATATCGAAACATATCGTACCGTATTGCGAGAAACTTTGGATCTGAAAATCGATGCAGAGAAGAGAAGAAAAGACGTTTAACTGCCAAACTGCAACTCTGAGACAAAACAATTAGCAATAGTTGCACAATACAAACACAAGCATCTTTTATTGCGTTCCCAACATTATATATATATATATATATATATATATATATATATATATATATATAATTAATTGATGTAGTATTATTAGTTAACTTTTAATTATTAATCCAAATACATGGAAACAAGTTTTTAGCGAACCCTTGTTTGTTTTGTACATGTATTCAAACATTAGAAATGGACAGTGTTGTAATAATTTTTTCTGCGCATTTGTTAAATTTTATACAATTTAATCAATTCATTAAATTTATAAAATTAATTTTATGATAAACTTATATGTTTTTTATTCACAATTATTCCGACACTAAAGATATTTAAAAACATTATCATTAGCTTTGATGCACTTTATCTATATTTCGAAATATTATTTCTAAAAATAAAGTTAGATTTTCAAAAGTTCAAAATATTAATATATTTCACTTAATGTTCTTTGAGCTCAACAAATGACTCATAAGAATAAAGTTAGTGAAAAAAATTAATATATGTTTTTATATTTTTTTAATAGCAGGATTGTTATCAAGAAAAATCAAATCATACTTTTAATTTATTGTTTAGTTTGATTTTTATGAGAAACAATCAAACAACAATGTACTATTACATATCCGTGCAAGAATGCTAATACTAAAATACACTTTTTTTTCTTTAAAGATATATTTCAAATATAATATAAGTTATATTGTATATGGTTGAGTATTCGTTAACCACATCAATATTGATCTCGTTTTAATAAGATATAACATAAAAACATAACTCAATATATCCTAACTGTCTACACCTAAACATATCTAACTTCCATGATTTCTATCACTAAGTAGCTTAACCGATTATTTGTTAATCTATTGGACCTAGGCTCAAGCCATCGAAGTAAGAATTTATAAACATAATAAATTATATTATAAATAGCATAATAATCAAACATTATATTCATTTCTCATTAATTACATATTTAATATTGTTGATGTGAAATGTTGACTTGTCAAAATATTTTCTATAAACATAATCATAGTTCATCTTGTGAATGACGAGTACGAAAAAAAAATTAATAAAACATATTTTACCTTATTTTAAAAAACTTAATATAATATGATATAATAAGATTCATTCGTTACCTTACATAATATGTCGCACATGTAACTATTAATTCTTTATTCAATTAAAATCAAATTATGTTATATGACTTATTATTGTTAAGTTACATTAATTGTTTTATTAAAATAAAATATTGTGTTAATTATGTTATATGATTTACTATTGTTAAGTATTAGGGAGTAAGTTGGAATCATAATTAGAATCATAATTACACATTGAATAAATTCAGAGCTTATTTTAATAATTATTATTTACATAAGAAATTTTAGAAATTTTTATATTGAAATGCATAGTGTTTAAATTGTTTATAATTGAATTATCTTTGTTCTCTTTATTTCTTAAGTAGTTTGTTTGGATGTGTAACATCCCAATTATTATAGCATTAAACTATAATAGAGTTCTTACATCATTGATACAATAGAACAGTTGATAGGAGGAGGAATAACAGTTTTCCTCATTATTATACAAACCCACACTCAAATTTCAAACCAAATACAATTCACACTTAAAACATAGACAATTTATAAGGCTCATTCTTATAACTAAGCTTCCGTCGATCCTCCATCTAATGCTTGCTCCACCGGCATATCACCAACTTCTGCTCCCATCCACCGGATGATCATCGCCAGACAAAACACATAACAAAAAAAAAAGAACAACCACACAACAGACAAAGCAAGGGTGAGCTAATGCAACATAAAATGTCATGGTAAATTAAATTAATAATCAAATTTCCAACTACAGTTATATTACTCAAGAATACAATAAACATACCATAACCATCGTAAACTCACTCATCCGGATCATCGTATGAATATTGAACTCTTAGCTAGTTCTACACTTACAGTGGTACTTTACTCAGCTACATCCTATCCTACTCTGTCCCCCAAACTGGATCTTCGGATATGGATGCACTTATTCGCTAGCTCAAGTATTCTATCCTACTCTGTCCCCCAAATTGGATCTTCGGATATGAATACAACCCCTGAAGCTACATCCTTCCTACTCTGTCCCCCATACTGGATCTTCGGATATGGATGCACTTACTTGCTAGCTCAAGTATTTTATCCTACTCTGTCCCCCAAACTGGATCTTCGGATATGAATACAACCACTGAAGCTACATCCTTCCTACTCTGTCCCCCATTGTGGATCTTCGGTAAGGATTTCCCACTCTCCACTACATAGCTTTCTCTCTAAGTGAGATCGAGACTATTGAGAGCATAAGAATGAACCCCTAAGTCGGAGTTCCTATATTCATACGTACAGTACTTGACACAAAAACAACAATGAGTTCCTCCTTGGAACTCTATTCCACACTTTCCATTCATAAATACACATGTCAACATATTATCATCTTTAGTCATATCTCAAGAAAATAACTCTTACATACTCAGACATTCCACATCCTCACAGAAACATCACTTATTAACACATAACTCTTTATGGTCTAGTAATTTGAACCATTAAGTAGTTCAAACAGCTTGGATACCCTCCCCAATGGCTCCGGAAGGGTCAAAAACCCCCATATCGACCTAAAGAACGTCTAAAACGGACATCCAGAACTCCCAAAACGTCAAAAACATCAAAAACACTAAATTTGTTACGCATAACTCGCTCCAGCGAGTTGACTCATTTACTCAAGCGAATTTACTATTCCAAAATCACGAAAATTCACTTCCCGGACTATAACGACTCTTCCTTTCATCATACAGACTTTCTAGACATCCAAAAACTTATCTCCCATCAACAACCCATATTCATCCAAATCTTATAAACATCTAAACTAACCATATAATTAAAAAGGCAGCGGATAATTTGTACAATCCAAAATTTCTGATCAAAACCTAGTCTCCTTTTAAATCCATAAACAGATTCAAAATCTTCGATCTATACGTATACCTAAAAACTTCCACCGATTCAAAATACTTAATACGAACAAGATCTCTTCAAAACCATCAAAACAGAAGCATATCCCAATTCCAAACCGTACATCAATTCAAAATATACAACAGAAGTAGAATTTCATTCTAAAATCATAAAGAGAATCAAAATCCTAAACATATACCAAATTTAAAATCATACAGAAACAAAAAGACTCAAGGTTAGCTCCCCTTACGGTTTTCTCCTAGGCTTGCTTTCAAACGGTTCCCCGACGTTCCTCTGCCTTAGAATTCCTTCTCGTGGCTCCAAACTGAGCTCTAAAACTTCTCTGGTCCAATGCTTTTAGGTAACAGTTCTCAGATTCAACTTAGGAATTCTCTCAGCCCCAAAACCCTCTTAAATAACCAGAAAAACGTGTTTAAATAGTAAAACGCGTTTACTGAGTCAAAACGCGTTCAAAACGCGTCCAAAACGCGTACAGCGAGTGAGTTTGATTTTGACAACTTTGTCAGTCCGGTTGAACCCCTTCCCGATGTCGGAATTATGCGTATAAGTACTCGAATCGAAGCTATTCGAGTCTACTTTCTAATGGAAAAAGAATCAACTTAATATCTAATTTGTACAATTAATTATAATTAAAATACCAAACCATGTCAAAGTTGACAGCATTGTATTTTGCATATAAACTTTAACTTTTGTTACAACTTGATAAATTTTTGGTTTATTACTCTACTAATGACCCGATATTCACATTTTCCTTTAATTTTTCAGGGTCTTACATTCTCCCCACCTTTAAAATTTTTCGTCCTCGAAAATTAAGCTTTCCAAAACCAGTTGAGATACAGCTCTCTCATCTTGTCCTCTAATTCTTAGGTAGAGTTGCCTCCTACAACTCATATAATAAACCCATCCGGGCAGTTTCCACTGCTCAAAGAGCTTATCAAGGCCAATTCAATCACTCATACGAGGAGACAATTCTGAATCAACATACATATCACATTCCTCACACCAAAATCAGGTCATATATACACTTACTCACATAGTAAGAGATCCTCTCTAATTGAATGTTTCATACTCCCAAAATGTGGTAAAATCGTATACTAAATATTATTATTATATATATATATATATATATATATATATATATATATTTTTAACCGATACTATTGAAGGTTCCGGTATGCATGACCGGAACTGTGGACACAGTAAGGTTCCTTGGCTATAAAACGGGGTGCTAGCCGAGTTGGGCGACACTTCGAAATGTTGAGATTTTAGAGCATTTGAGAGAGTGTGAGATCTGAGCATTTAGGGTTCCGAGTGCGAGAGAGAGAGATCTGAACACAGAGAGTTCTGAGTGTGAGAACTTACGAGATCTGAACGCCTGAGTGCTGGAGATCGGAGAGTCTTCCCGCAAGCTTCAATCTAAGTTCCTGAGCTTTGCTCCGCTTCGAGTAAGTATTTCGTTTCTCTTATCTTTTCCTTTCCCTTTACCCTGCTTCTCCTTCTTCTTTACTTCTCGCTTCTTTTCTTTCCTTTCTTCTTTCTGCTTCCGTTCATGTACTTTTTCTTTTGCTTTTCTGAGCTTTTATTTTCCGCAATTACATTCCGCTTTCTTCTTTACTTTCCGTTTTACTTCTGCTCCTGCATTTGCTTTCTTTTTCTTCCTCTTCTTCTATATTTTCCTTTTAAAAACTAAGAACCCACTGCATTAACTAAGATAAGGGGTATATCGGCTGGAAACCAGACGTTAATCTCCCTTCGTTTGGAGGTATGGCAGAGACAATCGGGTAGAACAACGCCACGTACCCCATAAAAACAGAAAACTTAAAAAGAGACATTTATTTGTATGAACCGGACATGGACAATATGGACAAAGACAGATGGACATAGATCCGTTTAGGAACCTTTGCGAGGACCGTGAAACAGATCCGAGATTATACACTTGAAACAACAAGGACCGATTTGGACAAAAAGAACCTAAAAGAAACAAAAATAAATAAGGAAAACCTTGAATATTTTCGTTTTGGTTTTGCTCTTTTTATTTCATTTTATTATTTCCTTATGCTTTAGAAATACTTTGAGAGGAAAGATGAGTGATATGGAGTCCGAGAGGCACACCAGTCAGCGGTGGCGACCAACCGATGATCAGGTCAAAATGATGACCAATATCTATAATTACGGGGTCACACACCCAAGTAGAGCTCAAGTCGTCGAGATTGCGTCTCGACTAAGGGCTTTTGCAGAAGCCAGTGAATACAATGTGCATTGCTGGTTCAACAATCACGGGAACCGGGTCAGGCGCCTTCAAGCGGAGATAGACCCTACTGGTACTATCTTTTCTCAGCTGCCGCTGTACATGTATGGTAAGAACCTTGATCACTTCTATCTTTGTTTTGAATTTTACTCTTCCTTCTCCATTATTGACACAATTTCTTTGTTGGAAGAATATGACTGGGTGATTAGGAAGACGCCAAGGTTGCTGGATTTGTTCCCCGTTCCTATCATCATTGACGACGACAGAGACGAACGACAGATCCCTCCACCCATGCTTCTCACATTCCGAACCAGAGCTCCCTCGACGGAGCTCTCCCTTAGACCACCACAACCAGCTCGGGAATTTTTTCATTAAAATTATTGTTTAATGATCTGTAATGTTAACGATCAGCATTGATCGAACTCCGAACATCTTTTATTTGCTTTTGTTTATTTGCCTTATTTGCGTATTTTATGGACTGTAATATTTATCTGCTTTACTTTTTATGTTTGTTCGTTTAACGTGTGTGGTACCATTCGCACACGAATATTATGGTATCCGGTTATAACTTATGAAGTTTGAAAAAAAAGTGTAGTCTCCATGGCCTTAAAGACCTAAATTAATGAAATATATGGTATTTGTCTTATTTCCGAAAATAAGATTTACTTTCTTTGAATATAACTCTCATCTTTATTTTCTTAAGCTAACACATCCTTATAATGTTCCAAATACGAAACAAGAGTACGTAAAATTATATCCTTTAAAGTATCTGCACACATTATACCACTAACCGCGTCAGAGAATATAACCCATAAAGCAGCACAAATGAATTTGAGACACCCGAACTCGTATATCACGATTTCTGTTAATACTACTAAACACATGGCTCCATTCCTAACATCCGTCAATACTTCCTTGTTCGCGATCAGCTCCAAACCATCTGGGTCGGAAATCACCAACTACTTTCGACCACTCAAGAAGAATACGGTTGATAGTCAACCAATCCATTCCCAGAATGACATCCAAACCTTGAAGAGATAAAGGGATCAAGTTCACCATGAACTTGTATTCGGCGATGATAATTGGGTAACTAACACAAATTGAACTAGTCGGGATTTGTCCTGATGCTGGGGTAAAACCACCAGTTCGAATCCTTGATCACTCACTAGTATACTAAAGTTTTTCCAAACAAAGTATTCCTTCTTAAATCTGTTCTATGTTCTACACACTGCTCCTCAAACCCTTCTTCTTCTACTTCCAACGATTTCCCGTAGTCCACTTATTTCTTTCTTAACTTAAGCTTCAAACCATCTATCACTTCTCTTATTCAGCTTCCAACCATCACTGATATACTATACCCAACTCATTTCTCAAATCGCGTTATAACCATGCTTACCCAAAGCTTTTCTAAATCTAACCTCTGAACTCCTTGCGAACGTACGATGCAAGATCTTGCGACTTTGTTTTTCTTGAAATTTTCTTCACCCATAACATTTCTCCCAAACTCTAATATCTTCACTAGCCCTCCGAGGCTTAACTTTTAGTCTTCTAACTCCTATCTTCGAGGCAATAACTTGTCTTAACGGTTTTAACCAATTCCACTAAAAGTATACAACTCAAGTTGTCCTTGAATATGCAGTTCTCTACTACTCTAGGGCACAACACACCACCACAAAAACAAGAACCAGACAGGAATTACTACAGGAAACAACACTGAAACTCTAACTCTTTCTTACCTCAAACCTTCAGAATTAAGAAAGGAAAATCATCTACGATGAAAGTCATGAGTGTGCACCCTCATTACTCTTATCAAGACATTTTCTGTTCTTAAAACTTCTAGTTAGATACACACCTTTCTATATAGACTCGAAGGAAATGGTAAGTCATACCATTTACACTCAAATCTTCACAGAGAAGACATGGCAAACCCACAACACAAAGGTCATCCTAAGGACGAACTGCTCTGATACCATTAATGTAACATCCCAATTATTATAGCATTAAACTATAATAGAGTTCTTACATCATTGATACAATAGAACAGTTGATAGGAGGAGGAATAACAGTTTTCCTCATTATTATACAAACCCACACTCAAATTTCAAACCAAATACAATTCACACTTAAAACATAGACAATTTATAAGGCTCATTCTTATAACTAAGCTTCCGTCGATCCTCCATCTAATGCTTGCTCCACCGGCATATCACCAACTTCTGCTCCCATCCACCGGATGATCATCGCCAGACAAAACACATAACAAAAAAAAAGAACAACCACACAACAGACAAAGCAAGGGTGAGCTAATGCAACATAAAATGTCATGGTAAATTAAATTAATAATCAAATTTCCAACTACAGTTATATTACTCAAGAATACAATAAACATACCATAACCATCGTAAACTCACTCATCCGGATCATCGTATGAATATTGAACTCTTAGCTAGTTCTACACTTACAGTGGTACTTTACTCAGCTACATCCTATCCTACTCTGTCCCCCAAACTGGATCTTCGGATATGGATGCACTTATTCGCTAGCTCAAGTATTCTATCCTACTCTGTCCCCCAAATTGGATCTTCGGATATGAATACAACCCCTGAAGCTACATCCTTCCTACTCTGTCCCCCATACTGGATCTTCGGATATGGATGCACTTACTTGCTAGCTCAAGTATTTTATCCTACTCTGTCCCCCAAACTGGATCTTCGGATATGAATACAACCACTGAAGCTACATCCTTCCTACTCTGTCCCCCATTGTGGATCTTCGGTAAGGATTTCCCACTCTCCACTACATAGCTTTCTCTCTAAGTGAGATCGAGACTATTGAGAGCATAAGAATGAACCCCTAAGTCGGAGTTCCTATATTCATACGTACAGTACTTGACACAAAAACAACAATGAGTTCCTCCTTGGAACTCTATTCCACACTTTCCATTCATAAATACACATGTCAACATATTATCATCTTTAGTCATATCTCAAGAAAATAACTCTTACATACTCAGACATTCCACATCCTCACAGAAACATCACTTATTAACACATAACTCTTTATGGTCTAGTAATTTGAACCATTAAGTAGTTCAAACAGCTTGGATACCCTCCCCAATGGCTCCGGAAGGGTCAAAAACCCCCATATCGACCTAAAGAACGTCTAAAACGGACATCCAGAACTCCCAAAACGTCAAAAACATCAAAAACACTAAATTTGTTACGCATAACTCGCTCCAGCGAGTTGACTCATTTACTCAAGCGAATTTACTATTCCAAAATCACGAAAATTCACTTCCCGGACTATAACGACTCTTCCTTTCATCATACAGACTTTCTAGACATCCAAAAACTTATCTCCCATCAACAACCCATATTCATCCAAATCTTATAAACATCTAAACTAACCATATAATTAAAAAGGCAGCGGATAATTTGTACAATCCAAAATTTCTGATCAAAACCTAGTCTCCTTTTAAATCCATAAACAGATTCAAAATCTTCGATCTATACGTATACCTAAAAACTTCCACCGATTCAAAATACTTAATACGAACAAGATCTCTTCAAAACCATCAAAACAGAAGCATATCCCAATTCCAAACCGTACATCAATTCAAAATATACAACAGAAGTAGAATTTCATTCTAAAATCATAAAGAGAATCAAAATCCTAAACATATACCAAATTTAAAATCATACAGAAACAAAAAGACTCAAGGTTAGCTCCCCTTACGGTTTTCTCCTAAGCTTGCTTTCAAACGGTTCCCCGACGTTCCTCTGCCTTAGAATTCCTTCTCGTGGCTCCAAACTGAGCTCTAAAACTTCTCTGGTCCAATGCTTTTAGGTAACAGTTCTCAGATTCAACTTAGGAATTCTCTCAGCCCCAAAACCCTCTTAAATAACCAGAAAAACGTGTTTAAATAGTAAAACGCGTTTACTGAGTCAAAACGCGTTCAAAACGCGTCCAAAACGCGTACAGCGAGTGAGTTTGATTTTGACAACTTTGTCAGTCCGGTTGAACCCCTTCCCGATGTCGGAATTATGCGTATAAGTACTCGAATCGAAGCTATTCGAGTCTACTTTCTAATGGAAAAAGAATCAACTTAATATCTAATTTGTAAAATTAATTATAATTAAAATACCAAACCATGTCAAAGTTGACAGCATTGTATTTTGTATATAAACTTTAACTTTTGTTACAACTTGATAAATTTTTGGTTTATTACTCTACTAATGACCCGATATTCACATTTTCCTTTAATTTTTCAGGGTCTTACAGGATGCACTATTTAAAATATTTTAGATTTTAATTTTATTATCTAAATAAAGAGATTTAACTGTTCTTTTAGAGAAAAAATATTTCTTAAAAGTATTTGAAACATCAACCCTATCATTTGATCCAAAATGACTTGTCTCAACTTTCAACTTAAATTGACTTGTTTTGACGTTCAATACGATGGACATGTCTCAACCTTCGAGCAAAGCTGACTTATCAACCTTCTGCCCAAGGCGACTTGTATTGACCATCAACTCAGGTTGACTCATCCCGACCTTTGCCTTAATCGACTCATCTTGACTTTTATATCACAACCTTTGGTCCAAGGCTGACTCATCTAGACCTTTGGCTCAACTTGACTCATCTCGACCATGGACTCATGCCAACTCGTCTCGACCTTTGCCTGGTCAACCTGTCTCGACCTTCGACCCATGTGCACTTGTCTCGACCTTTGACTTATGATAATCTGTGTGGACCTTTAGCCCAACTTACTTATCTTGATCTTTTACCATGAAGGATTTGACTCGTTATTTATCCACAAACGAATCAATTTGACCAATCTAGGCTGAATATGCTCGACCTTCAACCTATGTCGAATCAACTTAACATTTACCTTACATTGACTTATCTTGACTTTCGGCCCGTCCGTACAAGCTTTTTTCTAAGAAAACTCAGCTTAATCTTTTCAAGACGAATAAAGTCGACCTTCGACCTCAATCGAATAAACTTGCATAAGGATTAATTTGTAGGTAATTACATACGGATAAGTCCATAGGTAAAATTTATATGTAATTATATATAAAAAATCTATAAGTAACATAATCGTCAGCTTTGATGAAACAATTAATCTTTTGGAACAATTATGACATATTGAAATACACAGCAACAAACAATTTATATATAAAAGATTTATTAAATAAATAATGTCAATATACAACAAATTTCATACATAAAAACTCTAAAATTTAAATATTATAAAATACAAATGTCTAATACTAATAAATAAAGTCTAGATAAATACTCAAACATAATAATAAATAAAGTTTGGAGTTTCCAAATACTAATAATCACACTATAGTCGAGACAAATTAAAAGATTATTTGTTATGTTAAACTTGATCATTGTTTTACAACTCTTAGTTTGAATCATGTTGGTCTTTTCTTTTGTGGTGTTAAGGAGTTCTTGTAGAAGAACTTTTCATCCTCTACGACAACTTCATATGTTTGATAGGGTTGTGGATGAATGACATAAATCAAACCAGGAGCGACCGTATTTTCGTCAACCTCAAGCCTTTTTTTGTTTGATGAAATGGATAGCGATATCATAGTTTAAAATATATGAATTGAGAATTTCTAAAATTACTAAACAAAATGTTAATTATTTACAAATTCTTAAAGTTTGATTTTATATATTTTTTATATTTTGTTTATACTTCTAAAATAAAAGTTAATATTTACAAAATTAATCTCTTAAATTATATTTATAATACTCATTTAAATTTTCTTTTAAAAAATAAATTTACTTACATTGATATTTAATATACAACGATATTTGCACTGTACTTTAAAATTAATTTTTATTTAAATTTACTTTCAAATAATTTTATTTAAAATTAAAAAATAAAATATAAAAAGTATTTACAGACATTTATAAGTATACTGCCAATGCTAACAAGTAAATAAAGAGTTGACTTTAATTGTAGTGACATACCAAAAACTAGGAACAAAATTAAAATAATCATAAATTTAAAAAAAAACAAATACATTTTTCAAGACAATAATGCTATTACCTTATCAGTTTTAGACTTGCCAATAATGCTAAGATCTGCTGAATATATTTATATGCAAAAAAAAAAAAAAAACACTAGGGGTGTGTCTAAATGAACTGACAACCTTCCAAGTCTAGTATTCACACTAAACCATGCAAGAATGCTAACCTAAAGTAACATTTGAAAAACTTAAAAGCTGGCTTGAATAAATAAAGTAGAAAGAACTTTTAAAAGGAAATTCATGATGTGAATCTTACCATCTCAAATAACTCTTTCTTTTTCTCCTTAAATGAAACCTAAATAGTTGACAAGCAAGAGCTGTATTAGTTGAAACTTTGTAAATACCATTCATTTATTATATACAACTTCCTTGACAAAAAGGAATATGATAGAAGCACTAGTGCAAAAAGGGGCATAGACGTCCGTTTTTTAGACCTTTTAACGTCCGACCTCCAACGGACGTCTATTCGGGTGACGTCTATGTAGACGTCCGTTGTGTCAGGTCGGACGTCTATATGGACGTCCGTTGTGTACGGCCGGACGTCTATATGGACGTCCGTTGTGTCCGGCCGGACGTCTATATGGACGTCCGCTGTGTCAACCCGGATGTCTATATAGACGTCCGCTGTGAACCTCTTGGACGTCTATATACTACTGCAGAAAGGGCTTTATTAGACGGCTTATTTAGGGTTATTTAGGATTACGGGTTCGAACGTTTGTTTGTGCACTGCAACACGTCTGAAGAACAGATTCAAAATGAAAATGGAGGAGTAAACGACCTAAAAATGTAGGTCAAAAAACGCCGCCCAAGAACACGTAACAAACTGCACCAAAATGCACCGAAAACGATTTTTAATCGGTCCAAATGAAAGATATGTCATCACTGAACAATTTAATCGGAACAAAAGTAAGATTAAATGGCCCAAAACGCATAAAAACCAACCTGGAAATGCAAGGCGCAGAGGGAAAGGTTCGCATAACTCCTCGCCGGTTCGCGTTTTGAAGTGTGTATCTTTATTTTAAACGTCTTTTGAACGTCAGTTGTGGCGGGGGCCGGACGTCTATAATATAGTAGACGTCCGGCCCCCTCCAGGACGGACGTTCAAGAGGCTGATGGGTTGTACTACCCTGTCAGCCTCTTGAACGTCCGTCCTGTAGGGGGACGGACGTCCATATATAATGGACGTCCGTCCCCCTCCAGGACGGACGTTCACGCGACTGACAGGGTAGTACAACCCCTCAGTCTCTTGAACGTCCGTCCTGGAGGGGGACGGACGTCCATTATATATGGACGTCCGTCCCCCTCCAGGACGGACGTTCAAGAGGCTGACAGGGTAGTGCAACCCATCAGCCTCTTGAACGTCCGTCCTGGAGGGGGACGGACGTCCATAATGGACGTCCGTCCCCCTCCAGGACGGACGTTCAAGAGGCTGATGGGTTGCACTACCCTGTCAGCCTCTTGAACGTCCGTCCTGGAGGGGGACGGACGTCCATATATAATGGACGTCCGTCCCCCTCCAGGACGGACGTTCAAGAGACTGAGGGGTTGTACTACCCTGTCAGTCGCGTGAACGTCCGTCCTGGAGGGGGACGGACGTCCATTATATATGGACGTCCGTCCCCCTCCAGGACGGACGTTCAAGAGGCTGATGGGTTGTACTACCCTGTCAGCCGCGTGAACGTCCGTCCTGGAGGGGGACAGACGTCCATATATAATAGACGTCCGTCCCCCTCCAGGACGGACGTTCAAGAGACAGGGGTTGTACAACCCTGTCAGTCGCGTGAACGGCCGTTCTGGAGGGGGACGGACGTCCATTATATATGGACGTCCGTCCCCCTCCAGGACGGACGTTCAAAGGCTGATGGGTTGTACTACCCTGTCAGCCGCGTGAACGTCCGTCCTGGAGGCGGACGGACGTCCATTATATATGGACGTCCGTCCCCCTCCAGGACGGACGTTCAAGAGGCTGATGGGTTAACACCCTGTCAGCCTCTTGAACGTCCGTCCTGGAGGGGGACGGACGTCTACTATATTATAGACGTCCGGCTCCCTCTAGGACGGACGTCTCCACACTCAATTATTTACATTTATGCCACCGGTCAATTATTTACGTTGGAGTTTTCGTGGACGGACGTCTATGGAGTGACGTTAAAGGTCAATTCTGCACTAGTGAAGTTACAAATGAAAGTGCAACCAGTGGTCACCTTTCCATTATCTTCGATCATAATGCCTTTAGTAATCTTTCAAAGTTTCAGTGAACCAGATACATCCTTTACCACAAAAGTTATTCATTAGGTGATAACATAGAAAGGTAATGTCCAAGTAAAGGATTTTTTACGTTTCTAGGCAAAAATCACTTTGTTAGGGCAATTTTTTATTTATTTATGTAAGGATAAGTCATGCAGTTCCGTACGACTTCAAATGATGAAGTCATACAGAGAGTGTACGATTTTTATACTAATACAATACAAAAGGTGAAGTCATGCATCTCTCACACGTTTTTAAACACTAATAACTTATTACGAGCACCTGTAATCGATTATACAATGTTAAAGTCGTGCAGGGGTCACGACTTCACTGGTAATCGATTACATCACTACTATAAGCAATTACGAGTGCTGAAATTCGAATAAAAGGATTTGGTAATCGATTACAGTTAGTGCTGTCAAAGACAACCCGGTATTAGCACCATTGCCTAGATTTTCTTAACTCAAATGAGTTCAACAAATGTTTTAATTCTCTTTAGAACTGCAATCAACAATTACTTACAAGTCGTTCAAACTAGCAGAGAGAATTCAAATACAATACAATATAGTCTAAACGCTCATTGATGTTTCTCTCTTTTCTCTTTCTCTCTTTCTTAAAATAGTAAGTCAATTTTAGAATGAACCTCGAGAGTATTGCTTGACTTCTTTTCTATTTTTCTGCTCAAATGTTTTCTTTTCTTGAGTTCTTTATGTGCTTTTCTTTTGAATGCTTCTCTAAGGATGAATATTTATGTTGTATGATATCCGCTTGATTCTTTATCTGAATGATCTTTTATACATATGCTATTGAAGAAATGTCCGTTAGACTAAGCTCTTGGCCTTGATTCTTATGTCTTCTCTTCTTCGTGTACATCAGTTGTTGATTAAAACCAACTTGTTGGTTAAAGCCAACTTGTTAGAACAAACTTTCTTTTCCATTTGACTGAAGTAGATTGTACTTCTTTTTAGACATAACTTCAAGTGAAAAACATTTAGTGAATATCTCTTTTGTCTCTAATGTCCACTTCTAATTTTTTAAATGAAGAATGTGAATGCGTGTAGAGTATGTTATTTTCGTCTTTTGTAATTTTTTAAACGCTTTTTGTTACTTTTGCCTTTTCAGAGAAACATCATTTAACATGTTATGTTTTCTTTTGCATTTTAGGTTTTAGGCTTTTAGAGAGTTTTTTTTTTCGAATACATTGTCTTGACATTTTTCATTTTTCTGAGAGTTCAACTAAATACCCTTGAGTATAATAAGCTCACTCATTTAGCGAAACTCTCTTAGACACTTTGACTTATCAATAATTTAACATTGCGTCTGGATATTTTGATTTAGGTGTTTTTATGATCGTTTTAAATTCTTATTTCATTTAATGTTATCTGGTTAAACTTCAAAACATAAAAACATTTAGATATATAAACGATTTTCTCTTAACAAGATATTGATAAACTCTTGGGTGTTGAGGTGACCGAGAATTGATTATATTTATAACAAACTTGGTACATACAATTTGTATGCACAAGCTTGATGAGGATTGTTAGATATATTATCTTTATCTTTTATCTTTAGTTAATTTTTTATTATTTATTATCTGTATTTTCAACTTTACTTATATTTTTTCTACTATAAATATACAAGGGAGATTAATCTCACATATAATTTTTCACTATATTCAACATAATTAATAAGTCAAGTAGCAATATTTGAAGAGTGGTTTGGGAGTTTTTTTATTATTTTAAACGATTTTTATTTAGACGTTATGTGACAATTTTAGTTCATTACTTGGAAGTTTTAAATTTTTGTTTATGTTTTATTTAATTGACGTTATATAAATTAAGATTTTTATTACGTTAGTTTTTGAGATGTTATTCGATTTTAAATTTCTATAAATAAGTTATACTTTATTTGTGATATCCTAAATTGGAGTGTTATAATATCCAATCTTCAAAAGGAATGTGAGAAAGCTTAGAAAGAAGAAAGAAATTTCTTAGAAAAAAGTTTAAAAAGATGAAATGTTTTTAAGTAATTAGACTGATTTGTGACATTTCTATTAATATTTAAACAATTTATCATTAAAATAATAAAAAATCATTATTAAAACATTATCCCTTCTAAAATACAATTTTCTAAATTCTCATATTGTCAGTTGTCAATTACTTTGTAACGACCAATAAATTTTCGCTAGCTAATACAATATTATTTCAGTTACTAATTTGGTGATTAAAAGATTAGATTCATCGATCTAATATTTTTTATCATTATTTTGACCGTCATATAAATAAATGTTACTATACACCAATTTAGTCACTATTTAAGTCATTAATTTGCGACTACAACTATTGGATGACTATTTCAATCACAATTAGTGACTAGTTTTTTTTTTCTTACATTAATTTTTTTTCCATAAAATTAAGACAAGTAAAAAGAGAGGAGAGAATAATTTGTTATCAATTTATAACCAATTTAAACCTCCAAAAACATTGTTTCCTTTGTTTGTCTTGTACATTGTATATTATATATTGTCCTTTTTTTTATTCTTATATCACTAGTACAAAAACAGTGTATAACGTCACGCGTTCAACGTCCAACCACTGAATAGTCAACGTTAAAAGTTAAAAATGAGTGGTGACATTTTTGTAAATAAATGCAATTATTAAACGTTGTTTAAAATTGTAATTTTGTTAATTTAATAAAAATTTGAGCGGGAGATTGAAAATTCATTAACTTTATCTTAGCGCGCGATATGTTCTTCTCTTCTCAAATTTTTCTCGAACGAAGTTTAACGAGCATCACATGTAATATTTCTTTCATTTGATACAAATGCATGTTACTTAACTACTTTATGTATGATTTTTGTTTGTTTTAACTGATTATTTTTGCATTATTGTTCTTCATTTCTCTCTCACTGGTGACGAAACTTTATTTCGATGAACACACCTTTTGAAAGTTAGTTTTCGTTTTGAAGAACTTATGTGTTGAACTTGTTTGTTGTTGTTTCGTTGAACTTGTTTGTTGTTGTTTTGATTGAACTTGTTTGTTGTTGTTTGATCTTGTTTGTTGTTGGTTATTATTGTTTCTTGTTGATACTATATTATACCTCCATAGTTCATGCTTTTTTAAAATGCCAAGAATTGAAATTTGTTGTTTTTATGCTTTTCAGGTTTCGTAGAGTTGTAAAAAATTAATTAAAAAAAATTGATTAACTTTGGATATTGACAAATTTTGACGTTAACGTTAACGTCATATATTGAGAAAATTCGAGGTTAATTTAACGTCGAATTTTTTAAATTCGAGGTTAATTTAACGTCGAATTTTTTAAATTCGAGGTCAATTTAAGGTTGAATTTTTTAAATTCTAGGTCAATTTAACGTTAAATTTTTTAAATGCGACTGCAATTTAATGTCTCCTAATATGACGTCGTTCGCGATTTCGCCGTTAAAAGTCCAAAATATGCGAAGTTGTTCGCGATTTTTTACTAGTGTGTATTAAATACTTGGATCACTCTTTGTTATTTTCGTATAGATAAATCAAGGTAAAAAATGTCATTACAATATTTTTCTTTTGGTTGAAATAGCAGCACAAGATTAGAGTGAGAGATTGATTTTGTTACCTTATCAAGGGAGATTAATCTCACATATAATTTTTCACTATATTCAACATAATTAATAAGTCAAGTATTAATATTTGAAGATTGGTTCGAGAGTTTTTTTATTATTTTAAACGATTTTTATTTTTATTTAGATGTTATGTGACAATTTTAATTTATTACTTTGGAAGTTTTAAATTCTTGTTTATGTTTTATTTAATTGACATTATATAAATTAAGATTTTTATTACGTTAGTTTTTGAGATGTTATTCGATTTTAAATTTCCATAAATAAGTTATACTTTATTTGCGATGTCTAAATTGGGGTGTTACAATATCCAATCTTCAAAAGGAACGTGAGAAAGCTTAGAAAAAAAGAAAAAGAATTCTTAAAAAAGAGTTTATAGAAAGATGAAATGTTTTTAGGTAATAAGACTGATTTGTGATATTTCTATTAATATTTAAACAATTTATCATTAAAATAATAGAAAATAATTATTAAAACATTATCACTTCTAAAATAGAATTTTATAGATCCTCACATTATCCGTTGTCAATTACTTTGTAACGACCAATAATTTTTCGCTAGCTAATACAATATTATTTCAGTTACTAATTTGGTGATTAAAAGATTAGATTCATCGATCTAATATTTTTTATCATTATTTTGACCGTCATATAAATAAATGTTTCTATACACCAATTTAGTCGCTATTTAAGTCACTAATTTGCGACTACAACTATTGGATGACTATTTCAATCACAATGACTAGTTTTTTTTTTAAAGTAATTTTTTTTCCATAAAATTAAGACAAGTAAACAGAGATGACAGAATAATTTGTTATCAAGTATATTGAGAAAATTCGAGGTTAATTTAACGTCAAATTTTTTAAATTCGAGGTCAATTTAACATCAAATTTTTTAAATTCGAGGTCAATTTAACGTTGAATTTTTTAAATTCATCGTTCGCGATTTTGCTGTTAAAAGTTCAAAATATTCGACGTTGTATGCGATTTTTTACTAGTGTGTATTAATTACTTGGATCACTCTTGGTTATTTTCGTATAGATAAATCAAGGTAAAAAATGTCATTACAATATTTTTCTTTTGGTTGAAATAGCAGCACAAGATTAGAGTGAGAGATTGATTTTGTTACCTTATCACCATGCAAAGCATGACTACATATTGATCATTTAATAACATTGTTTGGTTATAAATTAAGATTAGGCAAGTACTAGCAACATAGAGTATAATAATTCCATCAATAACATGATACTATCTAGACATCCAACATGTACTACTATGAAACAAAACATAACGGTTTGAGAGCATTGTCTAATGAAGCTAGAGCTGTGGATATAACATTCTTAACTTATCACAAGTTGTTTATGGTTAAGTATAAATCTTGATGGTTTTATATATGGTAATTCTAGCCAATACATGTTACTAACACCCAATCAATGGTTTAGGGGATTATTTAACGAAGATATTTGCCTATATAAATTATAGTTGGAATAAACTAATATAAATGAGTCACAGTGTACTGAATCCACCAAATGTTTATTTTTCCATATTTTATAGTCACTTTTTTTAAAGATCCGTTATTACTTTTGAAGATTTGTTAGTTAATCCTTAAACTAGGTTTTTAAATTTTTGGTTCTTATCAACTATGAGTAAATCTAAAGCCACTAATTATGACCCACACCTTCTAGAATAAGTACAGTTCAGGTTAGAAATATTTTCAAAGGCTTTAATGCTTGCGATAACTTTTTAAATATTTCATCTCAAAATAAATAACCCTGTCTCAGCCAAATTAATAAAAAAAAATTATTTACGTATTTTTTGCATAAACCTGTTGCCTACTAACTTTTCTATGTAATTTACATGAATTGAATCTTAGAAGTTTATAAAATTAAAATATATTTCAAAATTCAACATCAACAAAATTCTCATCATAAAAGGATTTATATATAAGTATTTTTTTTCGGAAAAAACATGATAGACAATAGAAAAAAAAACTCAAGTTGCAAAAAATAGAAAAAAATATATGTATAGGCTAATCTTTTTTACCACAAAAAAGGATACAGATGGGAAAAGTTACATTATTTATTATTTTCCTTTCTAATAGATTAATTATGTATTATTATATGTACAACATTATCGATTATATTAGGTTAATTCTAAATCAAGCTATTAAAATAATAATGTTAACTACTAAGAAACAAATTTTAAAATAAATAAAAATTTCCTCTACACATTTTCTCATTTACCATCATATTTTCACAAGGATAATGATACTTTGACAACATATTTTTTTGCAACATTTTAACACCATCTACATGTCATTATGTGATTGGTTCATGTTGGTGTCTATGATTATTATTATTGATTATAGAGTAATTTTGGACCAATCACACGTAAATGATATTAAAATGTTATAAAAAAATGTTGTTAACATATCATTATCCTTTTCACAAATCAATAACCTCACTTCTTTCTTCTTTGGACTCTTTTTTTCTTTTCTCTTGTTATACCCAAAGATGGCAAACTAAATCTCACTAACCACATGTCATCAATCAACAATAACCAATCAAATGTCGTACCGTTGAAGTCGATGAGTGCTTTATGCTTGTAAATGGAGCAGTTCATCTTTAGCCTTTACGATAATTTGGAACAAGTACGGAGCAGGTGAATTAGTGCATAATTTCATTCGACAATAGCCACCTGGTACTTCCCAAACCTAACACAAATTTGACATGGCTGTTCAACTCCTATATAAATGCATGTTTTGGATACCTATAGTTAAATAAGAAGTGTATGTGCTAAGAGAGAAAACATTAAATTGGAAGAGAAATGAAGGGAAGTTCAGTTGAAGTCGGAGAAGCCATGAAGGGTGCATCCCCAAGAAAAGGGGTAACAAGAGGGTTATCTATAATGGACTTTGTTTTGAGAATTATTGCAGCTGTTGCAACCCTAGCTGCTGCATTGGCCATGGCAACTACCAATGAGACCCTTCCATTTGCCACTCAATTCATCAAATTCAGAGCTCAATTTGATGACCTTCCCTCACTTGTGTAAGTGTGTGTTTAGTTACACAAAAATATACTTTCACACATTTAATATTATTTTTCCTTATTTTTACTTTTTTTAAATTACAAAAATTTATTTTTTAAAGACTATTTTACTCTGGTTACACGTATCAAATAATGTTAATGTATGTCATGCTACTTTTACTTTTAGTTACACGTGATTTTAATATCAAGTTGAAGAAACTAGTATAACATATGAAAAAATGATATCATGACACAATTTTACATTCATTTGATAGAAAGTATAAGGATAAAATAATCATAAAAATATACATTTTTGTAGTTTTTCAAAAAAGAAAAAAGTAAATTATAAGAAATGATAGTGTCAAATCAATATAAAAAATTTAGGTGTGTAAAATGATTATTTTTTCATAACATATTAACCATGTTTAAGTGCTTTTAACTTAAAATCAGTTTTTTATATCTTGACCTTGAGAAGTGATTTTTGTGTATCTGAAATTATGTGTTTGAGTTTACGTTGGATGTGTGTGAACATGGAAATCCAGGTTTTTTGTGATGGGCAACTCTGTTGTTTGTGGCTATCTTGTGCTTTCACTTGTTCTATCTATCTTCCACATGGTGAGGAGCACTGCAGTGAAAAGTAGGATTCTCCTTGTTGCTTTTGACACGGTAAACAAACAGATTCTCCTTAATTATAATACCAAGCCAAATTTTTATGGATGATTTTCATATTTAATACTCACTTCTTCTTTTCAAGTGAAATCTTTTCATTATCATCATCCAAAGTTTGTGATATTTTTTTATTAGGTTTCTAAAATTTGAAATTTTTTTATTAAGTTTTTACTAATTTTTTTATATAAAATATTTTAAAAAATTATATTTAACATTTGAGTTTTTATTTTTAAATTTTTTTTCAAGTATCATTATTTACTTTATGATCTTTTCTTTTTGTCTCCGTGTATAGATGTGAAGAAAAAAAATAAAGTAACAAAACAAGATTACAGCTACGTTTTTTAGTTAACGAAAAAAAAAAGAAATCAATTAAAAAATATAAGCTTTTTGAGTATTAAATCGATAAAAATATTTAATAAAATCATATTTGAAAATACTTAAATATATGTTTGAAACCTAATCATTTATTTTATTTTATTTTCTTTCCAAACTAGATTAAAAAAGAAGGCAAATTAAAATAGAAAATAGTTTAAATATATTGTCAACCGGGTGAAGAGTTTTTACAATATTATTCAAACACGAATTCCCATGTAACATTATTTAATCTATAATAAAAACCTTAAAAAAGTCATACTTATGTTGAATTTTAATTGATTAATGGTATAAAGTTTTTATATTATACACATATCCTGAATTGTGTTACTATGCATATAAAGTTTACCCCATCAATAAATAGTTATTAATATTGATTTTAAAATTATTATGGTAAAAAGCCAATAAATTGTATTAAACATATATAAATTTGTTTTGTAATGTGCAAGCATAAATAAGTTATATTTTTCTCGTGTAAAAGTTAAACTCAATAAAAACATATCATAGAATTAGAACCTTAAAATAAAGACTCTTGATGCTGTCATCATTTTCCAAACCAGTGTCATCATTTTCCATTTAGTGAGAAATAAAGTCTGAAACAAAGCAGAGGTTTAACCACACAGTGGTCAATAATTCATGCTACTTAGTTTTTAATGATGTTAATTCCATAGTTGTTATTTTTAAGATTGTTGATGAAGTTGTGATTAATGTTGTAAAAAGGTAATGTTGGGTCTGATCACAGCCGCAGCCTCTGCAGCAACATCGATAGTGTACATAGCACACAATGGAAATTCAGGTGCCAATTGGTTTGCAATCTGCCAACAATACAACAACTTCTGCGAACGCATTTCGGGTTCTCTCATTGGCTCTTACATTGCTGTTGCTCTCTTCACAATACTAATCATCCTATCAGTTGTTGCAATCTCTCGAAACTGATGTTCTATGCCCTTTTCTACATATAACTTAGTTTGAAGGAAAGAAAACAAAAACTGTCTTCATGAACATTTTTCTAGTGTGCATTTGTGGTTTGTAATCCAAGTGTGAAAATGTTGTTGAATTGTGGTTTCTGGGTGTAATCGATGAGTAACAGCAGAGCATGATTACATTGAGCCTTTGTGTTAAATTTGAAATACTTGCAAGTTGCACATTCTAATGAAACATGTACATAATATATATTTATATATATTAAAAAATAAGAAAAAAAAGAGTAACAAGAGGTTTTATACCACAAAAATTAGAATTCCGAATACTGATATACCCTGCAGCTTCCTCCTTGTGCTATGTTAGTATGGCCACAAGTTCATCTATTGACTTCAACGTCTTCTCGTAGTATAGGTACGATTCATACACCTTTGGCGTTCTAATATACCGATCAAACTGAACAAAATGAAAACCAAAAACATTAAAAGTGACACAGTCCTTTAACTGATTAGCAGTGACAGAGACAGTAGTAATAAGAGTGTACCTCTTCAAAGTTGGAGATCAACTCATTAGCAGTTCTGACATAGTCCTTGCGACGATTCTGAGGTAAGGTAGAGAAAGCAGTTCTCAAATCCTGGTCAAGGTAGGCCTGTTTGATGCGTATGTAGAACATGATATACCTCCAAGACAGAGTCTCCAGAGGCTCCCTCATGTCGTGGAGCCCTTCGGCGGTTTGTTTTATGCGGGCCACCGCGTCTTCCGGGGAAAGCCCGGGCCCGAAGAAGTGCTCCCAGATGAAGGAGCGGGTGCCCCAGTTCTGGGCCAGGGCTTGTTGGGTGCTGCCATGCACTGCTACTACAGCTGTGGAAGTGGCGAGGAATGTGGAGATGAGGTTCCTTCTGTTGGGGCCTGTGTGGGGGAGAGGGGTGGAGGTGGCGACGGTGGTGGTGGTGGCGGTGGAGGAGGGCTTTTTGTGGTGGGTTTTGAGGTGGGCGTGGAGGAGTGTGGTGGCGTGAGTGAAGCTGGACATGGTTTGTGTTTGGATAACGTGATTTGGGGACGTAGGTGGTGTTGAGGGAGTGAGGTTTGAGTGGTGGGAAGGGAAATTTTGGAATCTGAGGCTTCGGGCAGGGGGTAGGCTGACCCTTCTGACCGTGCTGACCGCTCTAAGAGCTTGGTGATTTGATGTACATGATGCGCATGTGGAATATTTATCTTCCTGAGATTTGGAACATGTACATGTTTCATTTTTCTTAATTTCGCTTATCTTATAAATCAATGTTATCTTAATTCAAGTTTTGTGAGTTTCTTGGTTTTATTTAAAATTAAAATAGATTTTAGTTTTTTACGTGTTTGTGTAGTATTTAATCTCATCACTTTATTTATCAAAGTATACCTTTTTATTATTCACGAGAAGTATGAAAAGTGGTCAGTGTAAAATTTTAATTTTTAACTTGCCTCTCATTATTGTTAATGTAGAAACTTAAACATCTTCAACGTAATCACTCTTTTTAATTCCCTCTCTTGAGTTTCAATTTTTAAAAATTCTAAAAAATTAAAATATATAGCATTTAAATTATTTGTAATCAAAATTATATCTTTTAAGATAAAATTTGATTTTGAAAATATGTATGTTAAGATAAAATTTACGAAACATATATTAAATTTAAATATTAAAATAGTATTTAACAATTTAATTTTTTAACTTGTATATAATAATAATACATATATAAAAATGATAAATATAAATATATATATATATATATATTAGATTTTAATTTTATTATATTTAAATATTAAAAAAAAAGTGAAATCTAACTTTTTTTATTAAATAAAGAAAAATAATATTTTGATATACTAAATTTTTTACGTTTATTTGACATTACTTTTTTACTTTTTATTTTCTTCTTTCTTAAAAAATGCAAAAATTTACGTTATATCTTGTATTTTATGTGAAATGAATAGTACCATTACTCTTTAATAAATATCAAACTAAATTAAACTTCAAATACATTTAGAGGTATTCATCCTCTTCCCACCCTTAATCAGAGGTAAAAAAAATGAGTTACTTTAGACTCTTTTGGTATGCCCCGCTTGCCAAAAATGAAGTAGAGTACATTAATTGATTTGTCACATCAAAGTGGGTCAAAAATCAATCCTCTTACAAGATGGAGTGATGTTAATTTTTTTTTAAAATTGTGGTTTTTATTTTATATTTTAAAAATTTATTATATATATCAAACATTCCAAAAATTTAGATTAAAACTATATAATAAAATAATCATATTAAATAATAATTTAGATCAGTTTTACACTAAAGTAGAGTGTACGCTTATGGTTGAACGACATTACAGAAAAAGTCACAAACTTAAACTGTACAGGTTAAGAAGATCTGACCGAACAGTTTACAAAAGCCTATATCGAACGGTCAAATAAAATCAAAAGAGGAAGGTGATCGAACGATCACCTTTCGTTCAAAAATAAACTACGGACCGAACGTCCTACTGTTCAGTCTTCACTTCAACCTCAACTAGGTTTTCTTCCTCTAGCGCCTCTTCCAGTAACTCGTCTCCTTCTGCTCACATCCACAACGGATGATCATTGAAACGACAAAGACGAACGTACAAAATAAGACAAGACAGGAAACACATGGTAAGCTTATATAATTTGATTCATGTATAAACATACATTTCACACAATCAACCAAGCAATATAATTCATCATACATTTCATGCAAAGCCTAATACTAGACTGACTGTCCGGACTGTATGAAATCTGTGTAGCTACAGGCGTTCGTGCACCCGGGTGATGTAGTAACTGGGATGCCCTCAATAGCTGCCACCCGAGGTTAGTCCTATTTGTCCAAATTAACCATAAGGACTAGGACCTCCTTCCGTTCCCACACATGACCTACCCTCCTCTACGTGAGGACGAGTACTCACGGAACATCAGGATGAACCGCCGGCTTAGCATACCTACGTCCATACTTTACCAATTTCAATATTCATTCATGAGTCGTTCCTCCCTGGAACGCTCGTCCATAATCCAAAACATTTCAATCCGTATCACATTCTTTTCATCTTTCATTAATAATCATCTCACTTAAACACTTCTCACAAAGATTCATAAGGATATTAAATACCGAATGTTCGACTCTAACTCAACGAGACAAAACACTTGAAGAGACCAAGAGGTCTCCAATTCCAGAATAAATTAAGACCTAGAGGGCTACTATCGGGTTGAGAAAGAAACCGAGTACAATCATATGTAACAAGAACGACTAGAACGAACGTTACTTGCAAAATGAGCTAATTAGATGAACTGACTCTTGTGAGCTCCAACCGAACACCGAAAAGACCATGCCAAGTACTAAGGCTCTAGGTCGGAATCAATGGATACAGACACTTCAAGACATTCAAAGAATAATACTTAGAAGAATTCCCATGAAGAAACCGAGCGCTTATGAAAATTTAGCTTATTTGAGTTTAGCATCACGAAAATCGAATGTCAGTCAATGACCGAGTACGGTAGAGAGAAAACTCTATTGAAGTTGGATGAACGTTATTTTCATCGAGATATAATATAAAAGAACGAGTACGAGCGCTTGGTGTAAAACCGAACACTACTCAGTACGAACACTTGGTGTAAAACCGAGTACTACTCAGTATGAACACTTGGTATAAGACCAAGTGTTTCTACACTTATAGAGAAGAAGCTTGATAATTATACTAAGATACTATTGGGGTAGTGTTTAAGAATAACTAAAATATACAATTATATATATATATATATATATAGAAAATTAAGTTTATAACCGAACGCCAAGAACCAACTATGCTTGGCCGAATGCTCATGCACAATATTTCGAAGTGAAGACACTTGTTCTCAACTAGGATTCTTTCCAAATGAAATAATCCAATTCTAACCAAGTTTACAAGAAATATCGAACAGTCAATGACCGTTCAGTCACGAACGTACTCTTTCATAGGTAAATTTCATACCAGAATCATTTATATTCCAACCCATTTCTTAACATACAGTTTCATGACTTTATACATCCATATCATAATCAATTTTCATACTTCATACAATCCAAGCATATCAACCATCATACATCATATTCATTCAGTCAATCCAACGAACGTTCATACAACACAATAAACATACAAATTAAATTAATAAGTTTCCCTTACCTCTGAGCGTGAACGAACGTTCCCAGAGGAAGAATTAAGGCTCGCCTGACTACATTTCCTTCTACCCTCACGTTCAACAATTCTTCAAACTAAACCAAACAACAGAAGACACACAATGGCTCAGACAAGATGACATCATGCAACCGGAACTTGGTTTGCATATACCAGATAACGAACGACTAAAGACAAGGAGAACTTACCAGTTCAGAATTCGAAACCGATCGGTACCATTGTTAGATTTCTTAGAGAGAAGGGAGAGCTTTTAGTGAGAAGGAGGAGAAATGAGAATTTTCAGAGTTTTGGAGAAGAAGATGTATGAAGAGAGTGTGACGTAAACTTTCCAAAAACTCAGTTTTGCTTAAAACGAACGTCCGCTCATCTGCTGACACATGCATTCCACTATCTGATTTCCGGATCCCCTCCGCTTGACACCTGACGTCCGTTCATAAGGTTTTTGGATGCGTTTTTAATGATTCTGACAATATATATATATATATATATTAAAAACATATTTAATCATATACTTTTTTTTTTAAATTTTAATAAATTAATTAATATTTCTAATGAAATAAATTAAAATAAATATTATTTTCATATATTAAATTAATTCAAATAATTGAACCGCTTAATCATTTAAATTATAATTTTTTTATTTTTAATTAAAATAAAAAATGGAACCAAACAGATTGAAAAATTGAACCTATTCATTCATAATTTATTCGTACCTCTAGCTACCTATGCCTACTACTAGTGTTAATGTTCATATCACGCCCATGAAAAGAACAACTTTCTCTTTATACCTTTCATTCTAAGCAAAGAGACAAAGGCCATCTTGCAGTGACTTTTGTAGATGATGGCATCGGGAAGGAGAGGATTGTTTGATCTTGAAAAGCATTTTGGGTTCTATGGAGCATACCACAGAAACCCAGTTAACAGAGCAATCCATGTGTTGTTTGTGTGGCCAATTTTCTTCTCAGCCCTTCTCATCCTTCACTTCTTCCCTCCCTTTTTCTATCTTCCAAACTTTGAGTTTTCTCTTTGGAGGAACAATGTCATCTTGGTTTGGAACGTTGCTTTCCTCGTTGCTTTGCTTTACTCTCTTTTCTATGTTGCTTTGGATCTCAAAGCTGGTTCTCTCGCTGCTTTGCTTTCTGCCCTTTCTTGGATGGAAAGTAGCTTTCTTGCAACCCAACTTCGCTGGTCTCTAGCTTGGAAGGTAAACCAGATTATTTTTTTTTTTTAATTTCCTAATGTTTATGGATCATGTTTGTTTTTCCTCTATCAACTATTACACTTCTTAGATTGGTTTGTTGGTTTTTTAATTTTCTAATATTAAATCAATATTTTTAATGAATATCAATAAGAAATGAGTATATTCATTTAATTATATGATTGGATGACTATACTATTATGGTATTGGACTCACATAAACTCATTATTTTGTTAATAATTATTAATAACTTTTATTTTAGTATTATTTTAAAAAATAAGTAATCAAAATAAAATTATTATTAAAATGAATATTAGTAATTGACCTACGAAATTGAAATGATTTTTAAAAGAATTAAATATATTTTTAGTTGTTATACTATTAAATAAAATCGGAAATAGTTTTTATATAAAACTTTGAAGCATTTTGATTCTCATCCTTTTAAAAGTGATGGTTTTAGCATCTGATTTTGAATGAGATTAAAATTTCACCCACATAACAAACAACACTCTACTTAAGTTGTCATGTACAGTGTCACATGGTTTTCACGTGTTTTATTTTATTTTATTTTAATTAAAATTTAATTTCTCTTATAAAATTTAACACTGCATTTTAAACTTCAAAAGAAAACAAAATTTCTTTTATCTAAGGTTTATTCGTTCTTCCCCGTCTTGTTTCCACCACTAACATTTTCATCTTCATCCTCTCCGTTACCACCATCTTCTATTTTTTTTTAAATATATAATTTTTATCTTTTATCTTTTATTTTTAGTTTGTTTGTTATTATTTATTATTTGTATTTAGGCTTAGTCTATATTCTTTCTATTATAAATATAAAAACTTGTGTATATTTAATACAATAAAGATTAATTTTATATATAATTTTTCACTATATTTAAAATGATATCTAAAATGTAAGGTTCTTTTAAGGAAAAAAATTATGTTACCTTTGTCATTACACTTGTTGCTGCCACCACCGGTGTCGTCTACTGCAGTTGACGACGCTATTATCTATCATTGCTGACAACGCCATCATTTACTATTGTTGGCGACGTCATCGTCTACCGCTGCTTGTGACACCATCATTTATCGATGTCGTTTACTCCACCATCTACTGTTGTCATTATGGAATTCCAATTTTGACCGACGATTAAACCATTTTGATAATCTGTGTCAAATGACCATTGTATCGTCAAATATATATAAAATCAAAGAAATAACTTATTTATCCACTAGTTATTAGCAATGTATGCTTTAACTATAATTTGCAAAAAAAATTTATGTGGAACAACCTTTTAAATTTTTTATTTAAAAAAAATCTTCAAAATTGATATTTTATCTCATCTTTAAAAGTCATTAACAATTTTTACTGGAGTTGTAAAAACATATAGTTTTAGTAAATCTTCATTGATTATTTTTATATATACCATTAATCATCTAAATAACTTTTCACTGTATTTAACAATTTCCGACATCAATCATCTTCCTCCAGAATCCCCATTCATCTTTCTCCCACCATCATTCAACAACTCAACATTCATTTTTCATCTCCATGTCGAGTGAATCTTCCTGCACCTCCCTCACCTCATCCTGCACCCCCAAAATTACTTATATACCCTTCATTTAATTAAAAGTCAAAACCTTCATTTAATTAAAAGTCAAAACCGTAATTAATAAATTAAATTTTTTTAACCCCCAAATTTACATTGCTTTTATATCTTTATGGGTGTTTACTATTGCTTGTGATATTTGGTAAACTGAGATTGGATCTTGGAATTTACTGGATTTAAAGAGACCTAGAGAATGAGTAAAAATAAAAGATGACCACCCCTTTTGCATTAAAACTTTTCTCTAACTATCCATTAACATTTATCTCTCAAATGCTACAATGTGTATAGAACATGCTCTCGATGACCTTTCAATATATATTCATCTGATAAACTCTAGAAAAAGGTTAACAGCCATCAGTGTGGTGCTCAGTGGATACATAACTTTACTGCGAATACACATGAACAACTTTTCAAGAGAACAACTTTTTAACAGAGGCTAGGAGTAACAAATATTTAATTTTACATTAGATGGTTGGGGTTTCTCAGCACGGTTTCTAGCTACACATATTGAAAGTCATTTTATATAAATATATATATTATGCTGTTTGCTCTTCCATTGCATTATTTTATTCTATTTTTCATGGTAAGTGTCAATTTTTTTAATGGAGCATTGCTATACTACACTAGATGTGATCCTGCTAGGCATATATTATCAATGTTTAATTAACGAAAAATGCCACCGCATATCGAAACTGTACGTTTGCCGCAGATCGAACTGCGACGTGCACCCCAGCGACGAAACGCACATCGAAGTCCGGTTCTGCAAGTTTGCCGCACTTCCAAATGCGCGTGCACCTCCGGCGAGCCGCATTTCCAACTGCTCCTTGCCGCACTTCCAAATGCGGGTGCACCTCCAGCCACACTTCCAACTGCGAATACACCATTTATCAACACTTTCATCACTACAACTCACGACTTCCATTTCCCCTCTCTCGTATCACTCAGAACAGAAGCAAACAGGGACAAATATACAGACCCGATCTCCAATTCCAACACCCTAAAAATAGCATCCTCCATCATCACCTTCATCTTTTACCTGTAGAAAAATACCAAAAAAGAAACTCATCCATCATTTTCCTCAACCTCACATCGGCACCAACCATCACAATTTCATCATCATCCAACACCAAACTAGAATAGAGAAACGTAGGAAGGCGCCGATAAATTTGAGTTTCGAGCAAAGAGGATACAGTAGTGTCGGAGTTTCGAACGGAGCAGATGACGGGTGTGCGATGGCGCTGTGCCTGGAGGCTTGACACCCAACACCGTGACCTAGAGATGGAGGTACTTTTGTGCAAGAAAGAGAAATCAAAAGAAGAGGTGGAAGTTGCAGAAGAGGGTGGAGGAAGATGAAAATGTTGATGTGGAAACAATGGGTGGAAAAGAAACAAAGACACCTTGGATAAAGAAATTTTTTTTTTCTTTTCAAGGTAAAAACAACAATCTTATAACAAAATTTTAGTTTTAATTCAAAAAAATAAAATTAAACATGTGGTAGCCACATGTCAATATACATGGTAGCCTAAGTGGAGCACTGTTTGTCACGTGGATGAAATTGGATTAGAGTCTTCAACAACGAGAGAACCTCTTCCAACAAAGATGAAGATAACGTAGTGACCATTACGAAATTACCAGACAAGTCTAACATAGAATGCTACATGTGTTATACGTTTTGGCACTATAAACCAGAATGTCGTACTAGCATGACTAAAACATGCAAAGAGAAGACTAACTATGCAGCAAAGGAGAAAGAACATGAAGAGTTGTCTTAATTAATGGTCTGTCATGGAAAAGAAGAAACCAAGAATAATTTGTGGTATCTAGATATCGATTACAAAAATCACATGATCAGTGAAGACAAGCCAAAATTTACCACTCTTGATGATATTGTGAAGTTTGGTGACAATTTTAAAATTTCATTCATGGGAAAAGGACAATTAATTAAGAAGACAAACCAATAGATATTTTACTCATAATCTCTAATGTTCCCTTTGTTCTAGATTTGAAGAGCAATCTAATGAGTATTGGTCAGCTGCAAGAAAATGGTTATGAAAATAACCATAGAAAGGTAGAGTTTGTAAAATCCAAAATGCCAACCCAAGATTGATTACTTAAGTGAAGATGGCAGAAAACAAAATGTGATAGAAATCTAAGTTTAAGTTTAAGTTTTAGAGGTAGACGACGTTATAGTCTCTTATATCATTAGGTAATGGATCATGAATATCGAATCTCCTTGGTGAATCCCCTTAAAAGCCCATCAAAATGTTTCAACAAAGATGACAAATGCAACATGGAGAAATTTGAAGCTTTTGCAACAAGCTTCAAAGTGCTTGTTGAAAAGAATTTGGAAACTCAATCAAAGCTCTCCGTAAAGATTATAGTGGAAAGTACTACTCGCATGAATTTGCAAACTTTTGTGAAAATAATGGAATTAAAAGGCAACTTTGTCCTAGTCATACGGTGGAGTTGAGCAACACATTCCAACAGACTTCAATGACAACGAGGAAGGTGATCATCCTTCAACGAATGAGCAACAACTAGAAAATTAGCAAGAAGCCTTTATACATGTTGAAAACCCACCTAAGTTCTAGATATTTCAGTTATTAGTAATCAGATATTATATAGCTGTTGTAGATTGTGTTATGCCTAAGTTTCTTTAGTGACAAACTATATCATGCATGATGTCAGTTCGTAGGCCACAGATCTTGATACAACCATTTCCTGAGCACTGCATTATTTCCTTCATTATGAACTCAACCCTTTAAAGGAGTATTTAGAAAAATGTCCAGTCATTACAATTGTATTCTTATCTCTCTCAGTCCTAATCCAAAAAGAGTAGTTATGCTTCTTAACTTTGTTGGCTAAATATAACCATGCTAAACACCTTGTTGTCACAGGAAAATAGTAAAACATTTTTACTGCATACACTAACATTATCAACATAACATTTCTCACTCTTTGCTCTTTGATCATGCCTAGGTTGTTCTGGTGGTTCAACTAGTATGTTGGACACAGCTTTTTATTGGTCACGGTATATTTGAGGTTAGCTGTTGTTATAATAACTCAATCTCTGTCTCAAACATTTCTTATATTAACATGCCAAAGATGTTTTATTTACAGAAAAGAGCACCTGCCCTTTTGGATAACATCATTCAGGCCTTTGTAATGGGTCCTTTCTTTGTATTGCTAGAGGTATTGTACTGATAAATTTCATATTTTGAATTCCTAATATCAGTTTATTTCTGTCTCTAAGGCTACTTGCTTTATGCAGGTTCTCCACACTTTATTTGGTTATGAGCCATATCCAGGATTTCATTCAAAAGTGCAAGCAAAAATTGAAGCCAACATCAATGAATGGCAAGAAACTAAGCAGAAACTATATTAAGTTGGTGTATCTGCACAACTTAAATAATCTCCCACAAACACAGGAAGAAGGGAAGCTAAAAATGAATAAATGATCATATACGTGTGCATTGTACTGATACATATGCATTGAACTGATATAGTTCATCCTGTTGACTTTATTATTACCAATATTATGTCACAACCTTGAAGTACTAATGGATTTACAAGTCCAAATAAATGCTTCATCTCATTAATTTCGTGTGCCAGACCAACATCCTAGAATGCTCACAATCAACAAATTAAATATACATATATATCAAACTACCATACAGATGTAGCACGAACACACGACTCATTCAAATGATTATAGTTTGTTTAACTTGTACTACTTTACATTAACTAACAATTTCTTGACGAAACTAACACAAGAATTTGTACTTTTATAAAAGGTGTGATCCTGAGCCACATGTTATTCTAATATTAAATATATAGCGCATGCACATGCCAACCTTCTCAACACGTCATATCCAATTCTATCAACAACGCCGTTATCAATTTGGATAAGCAACAGGGGGTGCCACCAATCACGAATTGAATTAACAATCCATTTGAAAACTCCTTTCTGTTTCAATTATTGACTCACAGTACATAATTTTCCAACGCCCCATTGTATAGTATGTATCCTTTGTCAAAATAAATAATCATTGTGATGATGTATGTCATCGCTGGAAACGGGTGGCTCAACCGTATTTGCCTTCAAAAGCTACCTAAGCATGATCTAAGCCTCAGGTTTGGTCTTAATCAGAATATTGAATGTAATTCCGTTAACAAAAAGTTAACAATAATTGAGTTATTTTATCGTTGTAAGTCTAAAAAAATAACAAAGATCACTGTAACTAATGGGACTAGAACGCAGTTTCACTTGATAATAGAAAAAGTGTTGAAAGAAATGTTAATGGTATTTCATACAAAGAGTATATATATATATATATATATATATATATATATATATATATTTACATTTTCTGTGGGTGCTATGATCTGATTGGATATCACTGAAAATTCATTGGGTGATGTGATATATATGTATTTCTACAAAGAATCTTCAGGATTATGTAATTGATGACGCTTATCGTCATGTTCCAAATAATCCAATTTCATATTTTTTTTTTCATTTTTGGTATTATCCTCTCTGATCATAGACATGGTTTACAAATATGGTAGGGTTGATGGTGCTGTTCTGTTTCACTTGGTACTTCCCTGAATCTGCTGCATAAAGGCTATTAGGAATTTCAAGTGGCTGTGGCTTTATGAAGGGGTCTATTCCACCATTGGCAGTGTTAAGTTGAAAATCAAAGGTTGAAGTGTATGATGCATCAGATAGTATGTGTGATATTGGACCCAAGTAATCCATATCCAAAAGATGAGTAAGGGAACTTGTCCTTGGAAATTTCATCACTTCTTGTTGAGTCTCATTATTTGGTGGTATGAGATTGATTTGTGCTATTGGGTAGTCCTCTTTTTGCTCCAATGATTTTCCCATGTTCTTCTTCTTGTAGATCCTACACAAGACCCAGTCATCCAGCTGATGACATATCCAAGTACAAGGGTAAGGTCAAATAAAATAAAACAGCAGCCTATAGAGTAATTTCAAACAGTTAAAACTCTTTAAATATTGAATATTTATTATAGTCTTATCTTTTCTGATAGAAGATACATGTAATTTCATATGAAAAAAACTTATAGTAATTAATAAGGCAAAGGCTTACCCTCATGGATCCAATTTGTCTATTGGTTTGTCTTCTTGATCCTATTAATCTGTACTCATGCATGATCCAATCTGTCTTGATACCCTTTGGTGGCTTACCCCTGTAAAAGACCAAAGCTTTCTTGACCCCAATATGCTTAGAGCCACTGTAGATTGCTTTATCAGTACCAGTGGCCTTCCAGTACCCAGACACAGTTGCTCTATTAGGCCTCACCCCATTTGGGTACTTCCTCTCCCTTGGGGTAAAGAAGTACCATTCATTCTCTCCAAAGTCTGTTTTCTCTGTATTTCACAAGAATTTGACATGTCAGAACCACAGAAACATGCACATGCACATATTACAACAGGGTCAAATACAGGTTTGATATTTTAGTATATGTTATCACATGTACCAGGTAATTCCCACGGATCAAACTTATAGATATCAACTTCTGGAATTATTGATGCAGGGCATGGTTTTGATGTGGCTTGGTTAGAAAGGTAGTGCACGATTAGTTCCTCATCAGTGGGGTGAAACCTGAAGCCAGGTGGGAGCACAGAGCTTGTTCTGCCCTCCATTGAGCAGAGTGAAAACCAAGATTGAATGGGAAACTATGAAAAATGGTTTATTTGCTGGTTACAGGGACGAAAGAGAAGGGAAAGAAGGATCGAAAGAAGAAAATTGAAAACAAGGGTTACAGAGAAATCAAGGTGTTTGAAATGTTTGCAATGAAGTGGATGCCCCTTTTATCTTTGATTTCTTGTCGTTTCTGGTGGCGCTGCATGGCTTTGATTGGTTCCTAAGGCGACTTTTCTACACATTACTGCATGCGTCACCTTACCCACCAGATTCCTTATTTATTTAATTATATAAGTTTGTCAAATTTCTTTCTTTACTCACACTCTTTAGTATTACAAGTATACTAAGAGAGTATATTAAGACAGATTTATAAATCCTTTTATGTTAAAACTCTCTCTGGATGCTGGTGGAAGTTACCGGTTTATATTATATAAATTGTTAGTGATTTAAATTTTCATCATCCTTATCATTAATTTGTTGTATTTTGAGATTGCATAGAAAGTGTTCATTTCTTTATTTCTCGAACGCCATACACTAATGAGGGCCCACAACTCCTTCACATTTTTCGTTTCTTTTTGGATATGACAGTAGCACTCCTTTATCCACATTGGGTTGCATTTCACTCTGTGTATGAATATTATTGGAATATGATATGTATATATATAAAGTTGTACATAATTGTGATGTCAGGATGCAGTGTTCTGAATTCATGGATAATGAGCATGTCACTATATGATATGGAATGAATGATGTTCATTCAAACAAGCAAATAAGAGTGGGAAAATGATCAAACTTTCTTTTTCTTTTTTAAATGATCTCTTTTGGTTATTATTTGCTTTTGAGTCGAACTACGATGAACCTGGAACTATAATTTTTCCTTTTAAAATATTTGTTTTCGTTTCGTTGTAGACATTTCCTTGTTGCATGGAAAGTTTGTTTGCTCATGAAACTGCATTTTGTACCAGTTTTATTTGCAACGCAACAATGGAAACAAACACTATTTATTATTTAGCACGTTTCTTGAAGAAATTTTGCTATTTTTTTTGGTTCAGTATTCAAGTTTACGTCTGTGACACTCAAACTATAAAGAAAAATGTGTTTTTACAATTTTTTTATAACAATTGATACGATAGTGTATGATTAATTCGTTTTAAATATATAAATTAATAAAATATTGATACATAATTTATTATCAAAATATTAATAAAAAAATTTGTTAAAATATTATTGTTCAACAAGAAAATAATTGTGCTTAAATTTTACTAAAAATATACATTTTTATTTATTTCTGTCCATTATAATAAAAACACGATATTCCGTGCATTATTCTTACTGAAAATCATAGTACTAATTAGGCATATTCTTCATAATAATTGCACAAATCTAAAATCCTTAGTTGGAATTTTTTGTCTATAGAATATAGTTGGACCTTACATTTGGTTTCTAAGAAATTTTTCCATGACTTTGAATTCTTATAAAAAAAATTCTTTGGTTTGGTGTAGTTCTTCAAAATATACTTTTATAACATCTACAATATTTCGTTTATTTTTTTAGATTGTTAATGAAAAATACTTGCTAAAAACTAAAACATTAATTTATATATTATAATTATGTAAAATGAAATATAAAAAATTAAAGAAAAGATTTATAGAGTATAAAGTTAAAAAAAATCTTATGAAACAAAATAAAACACGACAATATTTCAGAAATAGAAATATATTTAAGACAAAAATATTTATAAAAATAAGTCAAAATTATTTCAATAGCATTTGCACTCAGAAGAGATTATTTTCATCGGTTGATCGGGAATATTTTGATGGGAACATAGGCAGCGAAATAAATTCATAATATGTTTTAAAAAATTAAATCCATATTTAGTTCTCGTAATGTAATTTTAATTCTTATATAAAATTAATCCCAGTTTGATTTTTTTTAGTTTTATAAAAGTAAGCAATTTTAGTTGGCAATTAATATATACTAACATATATGTATCCATGCAGGATATGAATGGCATAATACAACAGCAAGAGTTATCACATTTTACAATCAATATTATTTTTTTTATGATAGAAATCGAATGAAGTATTATCAAAATGGTTTAATTTAAAGAAATAAGAGGCTAAATGTGTAATTAAACTTTTATAAAGAATAAAACTTTGTATTCATGCAATTAGAAAGATTAAAAAAACGCGTATTGAAAAGCATATGATAGCAACTTATATTGCAAAAGAAATTGGGAAAATAAACAATTATACAAATTCTTTTGAAAAGATGGGTATGATACAAGATTGAGATATGTGACTCATACGTGTTCACTATCCAAAGAAAACAACAAATAATTTAGAAAGAAAAAGAAAGAGAAAGAACAATAATTTGGTTCACTTAAAGCTACAATTTTCTTTAAGTTGGTTTGGCACATATAATAATAAAGAACATGGAGTATTCCAATGGAGCTTTTCCAAATTCATGATCACAAAATTATACACAATTCAAAAATAAAAAATTCATTTTTTTCTTTCTTTTTTTAAGATAAACTTAGTAGAACTCATATCCGTTGCATTACGTGTTCCATTGGAATTTTTTATTATTCCCCTAAGTTTGAAACTTTCGTTTTAGACCATATGCTATGTTTGAATGCGATAAATAATTATTCAAGAACAAAGTCAAATTTTTATACTTTGATTTGAAAACTATATTTGCTAATCGCACCATTTGTTTTAACAAATGAAAATTTATTTTTTTCTTTTAATATCTCTTCTACGATGGAAGCTTGATATCAATTATTAAAATAATGGTTGAAAACAAAATAATACTATATTTATTAGATCGAAATTTATGACTAGATTAATTTATTTTAGTACAAGTGATCAATCTAATATCATAAGTTTTGTTTTGTTGCTAACAAAGCTGAGAAAGACTAAATAATAATTGACTTGGAGTGTGAATTTCGATTAATACACTAAAAGAGAATTTATTTTAATATAAATTATAAATTGCTAACTTAAAGATTTGTGTTTGATGTAATTGTTAAAAGAAAGATGGTCATAATGTTTATTTCTCTTTGTTTATCTTTAATTAATGTTTTGAAAATGTTTTTTCTTTTATTGTGGATTTGATTTTAAATATTATATATTATTTGTATTGCAAGTGTCCAAAAAATTTGGTGAAGTAGACAACAAAGGTAACTATCAATGTTACTTACCAAAGTGACGCGTGTCCTTCCAAAAGGGGTAGGTTTGAACTTTGAAAATTGAGAAGATAAGCACTAACTTATAAAATACACAATCATCTTCATCCTCGTTTTGTGGTTATTACAAGGACAAGTCATCACCTACACTCAACACCAAAATATCCTATTACTACCATATTTCTTAATTTTCTATTCTGCAAATTTTAATTTTTATTATTTAACATGTACTGTACTTGATTTTATTAAAAGTTTATGCAAATAATGTTATTTGAATTATTTATTTATTTCATCTTAATTGCATAATTACACATAAATGAAAGTGTACCTATTATTTTGATTTTTATAAATTAGATGTATTCCAGAATCTTTTTAATTGTGACGAGATAATTATATAATTCAAAAGTATTAATTATTAAATTAAGTGTTTATCATTAAAAGTTATACTTAATAGTTAAGATAAAAAAAATTTATTTAAAAGTAATCCAAATAGTTGGATTTAATTATGATTAGGCTTTAACTGACAAGACGAGGCATTATGTAATACATTAGATCAATCATGTTTTTTTTAATGGAAAGAGAAGTCAAAATTATTAATGATTAAGTATATAACACTATTTCGAATCTTATATATATATATATATATATATATATATATAATAAATAAAGAAGTGGTACAATAAAGTAAAGGAAATTGATCTGCATTATCTTTTAATATGTGAACAATAGATTTAATAATTTTGCATAAAAATTAAATATGAAAACTAAACTTAGTTTAAATATATTATTTTTACTTTAAAAATTAATTGTCATTATTTATTGTACTAATTAATCATATACTTGAATTTGAAGTTTATGGATAAAGATAGCATGCATTTGGACAAGAAATTTTAAGAGATGTTAACGAGTTATTAGAATTTAGATTTGACGGAGAAAGGAAAAGAAAAATAATAAGATAGTTGGCAGTTGGACAACGGCATTGGTCTTGAGAATATTCCGTGAATCTTGAGTTTGATTGGATCTTTCAAGGTTCAGCTGTTTTTGTTTAGCTTCAATTCAACCTTAGCCATCAAATCTATACATATTATGGCACACTTTTGCTTACCTTATAAATTGGTCTAACTCCATTACTTAATATATGATTTTTTTTGTACTAATACCAAAAGAAGTCACATTTAAAAATTAAATATTACATGCATAATCAATTTAAAATGTTACATTAATTTATTATTCCATGTTTATTAGTTCCAAAGTTTTAAGTTTTAATGTTATTTTTGTTTACCAATTCCAATATTTCTCTGTTTCCAAATAAAATACATATTAAATCAAAGAATAATAATTAGAAGAATTTTTTCACATAAAATACATCTATATTTATAATTAGAAAAAAATTATTTGGATGTGTTGTTGAGTTAGTGCAACTCATCAAAGATATGATAAAATCGTAGTGATTCAAAGTTATATATTTGAAGATTTTAATATAAACATATATACATTACTATTCACACAATATACACTCTTTCTTCAAAATTATTCATATACATGTCATATGTTTTATGTACAACATAGACTCTTTATGCGAAATTATTTATATACATGTCATATGTACCAATTATAATCATAAAAGAAAAACTATATACATACATATACATATGTACTTCATACATAATCTTAGATCACAAGTTTATAATACTCAACAAATACATGTGTTCGTATTTATTTACACAACACAAAATTCTATCTTCATACATAAACTCTTTTCGACCTAGAATGTCATATGTTCATATATACAATCACAATAGAAAATCACAAAGAAAACACAAGAAATATAAGCTACTGAAAATTTTAGATAAATATGCATACATGTACAAAACTTGATCTCAACCAATTTGGTTCATATCAAGTACCAATCCGTCTAGTTCATTTGAAAGCATTAATAAATATAGAATAACATATAGATATTTTCTAGAAAGCTTGTATTGGATGGGTCCCACCATGTTGTAAATAATCAAAGAAATATAATTGTTTTAATTGTCATAATGTAGCATGTAACATTTATTGAGGTAATTTACATAATGTGTTGTTAATGACAAAATATTCTCTTGTTTTCTTTGCATAGTGTTATCTCATGTATATTGCATGTGTGTGTATCAATGGTTGTGTGTGTATTGTGTCGTGGTCCAATAAAGTTCTCAAAGCTAGGTTGTGGGATTGTGAAGGTGTTGAAGGCAAGCATGTGTTGAAGCATTCAACTAGATGTTTTTCATGGTTGTTAGAGGCATGTCGGGAAAATTGTCCATATTTGATGGGAGGGATTATGATGAATGGTGTGTTAAGATATATACAATTCAGGGATATGAAGAAGTTAATGAGGTTGTTCTGAATGATGTTCAAGAACCTCCCAAGAATGTTGGTGAAGAGCAAAAGGTCACTTTCAAGAAGAATAAGAGGTTGGTTTGTATGGCTAAGGTGTTCTTGAATCAATGTGGTTCTACAATAATTTTCTAGAAGATTTAAAAGGTTGTTACATCTAATCAAACGTGGGATACTTTGAAGCGAATATATAATAGTTTTGAAAAAAAAGAGGTAAAATTGTGGTCACTTAGAAAGCAATGAAATATCTTTTCGATGAATGATCAAAAAATTATTTAAATTACTTTAATAGACTTTAAGTTTAGTAAAATTCAGCGTAGGCATGTGATGAAAGCATAAGTGATTGCAAGGTTGTAGAAAATATTTTTGTAACTATAACTTCTCAATTTGACCATATTGTTGTTGCAATCAAGGAATCTAAAGATCTTAAAGTAATGATTGTAGAAGAATTACAAAATTATTTGTAGACTCATGAGCAACATGTGAATGAGAGAAATAATTCTAAAAAGATTACTAAATAATAATTTCAAGTGAAAACTAGGTAACTAAAAAAACCAAAGGTCGTGGTGGAGTGAGTAAAAGATCACAAACAATATTAAGAAGAAGTGGTAGAATTAAAGATCCAAACTCTCAAGATCATGTAAATGATGGCAATGAAGAAAAATTTATGACAACAAAAACTTGTATTGTTTTAATTGTGACAAATTTGGTTATTATTCTTATAAATGTTGGCATATCGATGATCATGCCAACAAGAAAGACAAAAAGAATGATAACACACACTTAGTGCATGATAAGGAGAGTTTTGGTTAGATAAGGTGTTGTTGGCGGTAACCATAAATAGTGATAAAGATGATTCTTCTTGGTATCTTGATATTGTTCATACCAATCATATTACTACTCATAAGCATATTCTAAGATATCTTATAAATACACTTGATCTTGTTTTTTTTCGAAAGAAGCTAATCAAAATGGAATTGAAAATGCAATTTGAGTTTTTTTAAGTCTCATTCAGACTAGTGTGGAGACAAAGTGGAGAGAAAAAAAATGTATTTTTGACTACCTATTCGAGTGCATGAATGTACCAATTTCTTGATGTTCTAAGAAGCAAAAATGTAGTAACATTCTTTTCATGTAAAGTAGAGTACATTGCAATATGAAAAGTTGTCTGTTAATGTTGCGATTGAAAACCTTGTTTGAAGAAGTGAAATTGAAATATGAAAAGCTTGTGTTGTGAGGTCCTAGAAATTTTAATAATTAAAAAATACACAAATATGCTTAAATATTTTAAGAAAGAGATAAAACAATTTTTTAGGTATTGTTTAGAGGATATATTTTATTTAAAAGATATTCTAAAAAATAAAATTTGGTGAATATCTGTTCAATTATTAATATATATTCTTGGATGTTATTATATTGTTACAAATTAAAATATATCTTAAGATATTGTTAGATATAATTAAATACTATTGCAAGATAATAATAATAAATTTAGTATTTAGACTTATACATATACTAGAGGACAAAGTTTAGAAGAAGAGATTTAACATAAACTACCACAAGTAAAAAAAGAAGGGAGAAAGTTTTAAATGTTTAGTTTTTATGGGGTTGAAGGAAGAAGTAAAGAGTAAGAGGTAGGGAAAACTTACATTCTTGTTTTATTTCTTGTTTCTGATATAATATTTTATACAAGTCTAAATTGATGATTATTTACTAGGATTCTGATGACATGTTAATATATGCTTGTTTGGAAATGTAAATGTATGCTTGTGTGTGGTGACTTAATAAAAGGTGGTGAAGAGTAACTTCATGTAATTGTACTAGAGGTGTACTTCGTTAGGGCTCTCAAGGAGAGTAATGAGAAGTGACACATGTATATTTCGTCGGGGCTCTCGAGAAGAGTAATGAGAAGTGACATATGTATATTTCGTTGGAGCATTTGAGGAGAGAAATGAGAGATGTCACTTGTATTGGCAAGTCGCATGTGAGAGCTACAAATCGACTATTGATGTTGAGTCAGACATATAAGATTCACTTGGAACTAACACTCCTCTACAACAACCGGACATCTGGCACACAAAGCATATGACTTGGCCAAGCCAAGAGTTGGAGTATACACCACAAGGTTACACTACAACTCCTTCACTAGCAACCTCAACTCTTGTACATAGACTTTTGACATAAATGAGTGTGTCATTCCAGGATCATATAAAACACAAAGATCTCTAGCAGTTATGAAACATCTTCCCACTATGAGATTACCTGACTCAGTTGCATCTGCTCCAAACAAAACATAAACTCTTCCTATGGCCTGAGGTCTATTACCCTCTCTTTATTGTGACTACCTTGACTGTTGTGTCTGAAACCCTTTCCTCATGACCGTAGGACAATCTTGAGCAAAGTGGCCCTCTCTTTTGCAGATGTTGTACCTCATGTATCTCATCCTTAATGGACAAAAATTCTTACAATGCAGTCCTCCACAAAAGTAACATCTCATAGTTTCTTGTTGCTTTAACTAATAAGAAAAAGAACCTCTAGACCCAAAAGATGGAGGCCTAGAATAAGGCTTCCTTTTGTTCGCTTGACTAGGTCTGGAACTAGATGGTCCCACAACTCTCTGAAATTGCTTTTGTTAACTTTCAACCTCATTCTTCATCTTTAGTAGCATTATTGCCCTTTCTACCAAGGCAGGGAACTCCTTGATACAAAGTGCAACCACCATCAACTTTATATCCCTTCGGAGACCATTCTTAAACTTCTTACACTACCTTTCCTTATACATCTTCAAAGTATGAAATTGAATGAGATGTTTAAACTTCTCAGCATAGTCAAAACCTAACACCCCTCCTTGGACTAGCTGTAGAACTCCACTTCCTTGGAAAATTTGATACTATTTGAAAAATATTATGCATAGAACTTTTTCTAGAATATACCCTAGGCAATGTCTTCTTCACTCTCCTACAACAACATCTTTACACTACTCCACCAATGGCTAGCTTCTTTAGTAACTAAGTACTCAGAAAAAACTAACCGATTATTTGTGGGCACCTTTTTGCATCAAATATTTTCTCCATATCTGATAAACAAAATTTTTTAGCCCCGGCAACGGTGCCAAAAACTTGTTAACACTCGGCAAGTGTACCGAATCATATTAAGTAATAATAAAATGGTAAGACCTAAACATTTATGTGATTTCTTAATTAAATTCGACTTGTAAACAAAATCTTTTAAGTTTAGATGCAAATACTAAAAAATAAATATGAATGCATGTGTTGATCAATTGGATTGAAAGATGCAAAAGTGATTGATGTAAAATATGAATGATGATGTTGTTGGGGTTTCCGACTCATCCTATCCACTCTCATGTATTCAAGAATTCATCTTTCTTCATTAATGTTAATGTCACTTTCTAATTTAGCTTAAACCCAATGTCTCGGTGAAGAAAGCTTACTCCTAATCACTAGTTTACAATGTATTATCTCCCTAGCAATTATTCATGCATTACATTTGCACATAAGCTTAAAGATAACCGATCCTCCTATTCCTATGTCTAGGTAATATTGCTTTCGGGAGAATTTCCCCAGTTCTAGATTTACCTATATGTGTCCATATAGATAACATTAATGATCATGCAATTGAATGAGTTAAACAAAGCATGCATAGACTAAAGAGGAAAAACCCTAACAATTAATGAAGTAAAACATATAAAATCAAGAATCAATTCAATACATGAGAGTTTCAAAGGATTACATTGGTTCCCCAACAACAATGGAGGTTTAGTAACCATAAACATGGTGAAACTAGACGAAAAATAATGAAAGATAGAACCCTAGAATTTGAAGAAAGGAGCTTCCGCATCCAAAATCCGCCTCCAAGGGGTGTAATTTCGCCTCTCTTTTTGTCCAAAGATACCAACCCTAGGTCGATTAAACCCTTTTATAGTTTATTAAAAATTATAGAAAATAGGCCTAAGCCCAATTAAATGGCACTCAACGGCACTTTTGGCGCTTAGCGGTAAGTGTGGTTCTTCTAAATGGCGCGCTTAGCTACAGTTTTGGCCCTCAGCGGTGATTGCGGTGCTTCAAAATGTCGCTCAGCGGTGACTGCGACTCTTCTTTTGTGCACTTTTACTTACTTTCCTGAGTCCAGCCCCTTAGTACTTCAACTTCTTTCATCTAATTCATCTTAATTCCTGCCAAAACAAGGAAAACCAAACATAAAACTCATCCAACTTTCTTATTTCCAAAACTTAAGCAAAAAAAAGATTTTAAGCTAGTTTCTAAAGGTTGTTTTTAATATCAAAATTAAATATAAAAATAACGGTTTTTAACCGTTATCAATATCCTGCATCTAGTGGTTCGCTTCATCTAGACTTGTCTTACCATTGAACTTTGAAGAATGATGTTATATAAAGCTCTCCAAACTCCACTATTGACATTGAGTATGTGGAGTGTGAGAGGGTTCAGTTGTTGCCCTTGTATCACCCATCTGATTCATATACTACTTTTGTGATGCTTCAGCTGACACCCTAGTAGCTTCCAATTACTACAAAGCCATCGTATTCCATTATACTAAATAAGTGTTCTGTTGTTGCATTGCCGCCACAAAGAATTCCATTCATACATACTAGATTGGGTACATATGGATTCATAGGTGGAAAAGGAGGATGCCTAGTGCCATATTGTGTTCACAGAGACATAATCCATTAGTTTAACTAAAAGAATATGAAATACTAACTAAACACTACTAAGAGTACACAACAAAAACTTTGTACACTCATAACCTACATGTTTTCTAAGGAATATCTGTCTGATACCTAAAATGTAACATCTCATTTCAATAGTCTAAACACTATCAAGGAAATACCACACCTTAAATACATTAAAATAGTTAACTAAAATAAAAGTATATAAAAGATCCTTTACATTTATCTAAAATATAACTATAAGTCAAGTTTTATATACACAATTATAAACAAACCTATATACTCAATTACCACATGTTCCTTACATTACAACCCCAAAGAAAACTAACTAAACCATACTACACTATACATCTCCGCCGTCACCACCTAGGGCCTGCTTCATTTATATCTCATCTTTCTCTGTTCATACCCATTAGGTGATCATTCAAATTCATTCAAAAATAAAGGTAAGCTAATGTTAACAAAATCAACATGGAGTTCACAATTCAACATATAATATCTTAAATTTTAAACTAAATATACACATAAATATATCACAACATCTAGACTTAAAAATTTTGGATACAAGCGTTATGGTTGAGGTATGGCGGATTGTGCACTTATGGTGACCTTTACTGCTTTGTAGCGCCATTGCTAATGGATTTCACCCTACCACACATAAGGTTAGTCCATTAAACGCTTTAGGAATCTCCCTTTACTCTTATAATAAAAAAAAAATCCTAAAAAGCAAAAGTTTCACCTACTTACCATAAAACTTAAAATCTTCATTTTACTCTTATTGTAAAAAAATCCTAAAATGCAAAAACTTCACCTACCTATGATATTGATCCTCCCTTTCTCAATCTCTCTTCAAGATTTTTCCTTCCCTATCTAGACTAAGCATGCTTAAAGTCCTTATGGTTCTCCCCTGACTGCTTGAACTAGTAAATACCATATAAAGACTTTGGTATTGAGCGAGTATAACCTTGTGTCTTTGGTTCTTCTAGTTCATTTCTCTTTACCTCCTTCTCCCAACGTCATTTGAAAATCATTATAAATTTTGTTATAATAAAAATAAAAAAAATAGTGTGAATGCAATCCTGAATTACTATTATAGGGAGAATTTATGTTTTAAGTACTTCAAAATGAATAAGATTCATAAATGACTTTTGAAAATCATTTGTCAATATTTTGGAATGACTATTTGAAAAGGTATTTTCAAATCCATAAATATCTTTTGAACTCAAAAAATACATTCCAAAATGTTAAAAAGAAAATTCGAAATAAGTGTTTCAAAAATCATTTTCGGATCTGAAAATATATTTTAGAACAACTATTGTAAATTTTTTTAAATAATGGTTTTGGATTTAGTTTTTCAGAAAACATTTTATAATTTGAAAATATCTTCTAAAATATGTATAAAAGATATGATCGAAAATATTTTTCAAAATAAATATAAAAAATAAGGAGGTGTAGAAATTTTTATTATAATTTTTTTAAGAATTACAATTCTATGGGATGTAGTCAGAAAAAAGAGATGCAGGAAGAAAGACCCTCAAGTACACTCCAAATATAATTTTCTTCCTTTCTTTCAATCACAAGCTATCATATGGAAGGTTAGGGCCTAAATACCTTTTCAATCACAAGCTATCATATGGAAGGTTATAGCCTAAGTAAGCTTCTATCATAGTGATTTTTCTATTCAAAGTTAGATTACTAATAAATAATGGTGCTAAAATCATGATATGATGAAATAAAAATAAATACTTTGTAATATATTTCGGTCCATTTGTAATGTTTATAATCATCAAGGTTTAATAAATTGGAACAACTTCATATCTTAAATATGTCTTTATGAAATTAATTAACATTAATAATATATTATTATGAAAATTGTAATTAAATTTCATGTCTCAAATTTGAAAACATAAAATGAGATTTAAAATATAGAGTGAAACATGTGACGTTGTTTTTGATTTTTTTAAGACTAAGGGTGTGTTCACTTGAGTGGATTATATTGTTGACGAGAGAATGTGAGCGCGGATTTGCGGGACACATTATGTTCGTTTGCTCTGATTTGGAAGGAATAATTTGAGTGGATTTACGAGTTTTTCACTTTTGTGATTACCCGCAAAGATGCAAAGATTTGAGATGATTTACATTGAAATCTCGTTTTTATCCTCCATAATTTGAAGAAATACACATTTAAATTACCGTATTCGAAGAAATGCAAGAATGATTGTATCTAGTATCCATCTATTTGTATTCGGTTCCAGTGATTGAAGAAATAAACTTCTGCACATATTCGGTTCCATCTTCTCGTATTCGGTTACACTAGAGAGAAGAAGTGCAGTGAATGGTTGTATTCGGTTCCCCACAGTTGTGGTTCCCCTCTTATATTCCTCTCACATGTATTTGGGTATTCAATTCCCCTATTCGGTTCCACAAGCTTGTAAAAGTTTCGTTGATGGTTTCCTCCATGCGGTGATGCTTTGCAAGCTTGGTGGCGCACTATGAACTGTGAAGGAGATGCATAGGTCCATCAACGTGTACAATAGTGGGAGTCGAAGATGTGGCAAGCCTTTTGAATGTAGAAAGTGTGGTAAGCCTTTTTTTGTGAGAGGGGATTGGAGGACACACGAGAAAAATTATGGTAGGCTTTGGTTCTGCATCTACAACTTTGATTTCAAGCACAAGAGGTCCCTCATGTTTTTGCTTTTGGTGATGGCCAGGCTCCACACACTATCGAGAGTTGTGATTAGATTGGGAATGATGATTTGTTCGGTGACAAAGATGAAGATGAGTTAGATTTAGAAGATGATGATGAAGATTATAACAGTAATGAAGTGGTTTTTTTGGTTTTAATTAATAATAACAATAAAATATAGGGTGATTCTCTTGATTGAAATTACCTATTCTTATTTATTTTCTATCTATTTTACCAGGTTTAATTACTAATTTATTTCTTACAATTATAAACAATACCATTCGTATTCCAAAATATTTTTTTATGTTAATGGTTAAACTATTTAATAAAATGTAAAAACACTAAGAAAAATGTCTTTTTAACTATATAAGTATTACACTAGTAGTTAAACTTCTTGAAAGTATATAAGAAACAAGATACTATTTTAAAAATTAATTTTAATTTATTACTCTTTATAATCATTTTTACAATTAAATATAACGTTAACAATTATCATTTTATATAACTTTAATAACTAGGGACATTTTGGTAATCTTTAATTTTTACTAATGAAACAATTTTTTTATCTATCATATCAATCAAATCCTACACTAATACTCACAAACTTTACTTCGAAATTCATTCTCAGTTACTTCTAAATCCACTTAAATAAATAACAAAAGATTTATCCTCAAATTTTTTCAAATCCATTCAACCACTCTCCCCAAATCATCTCCTCCAAACTCCCTCAAGTGAACAAAGTTTAAAGGATGTATGTTGTAATTATTTGTTACATTAGTTGCTGAAATAATTATAAAGTGAAAATAACATAAATAATACGGAAGTATATTAGTAAATTGAATTGGATGTACACTTCTATCAGAACTTTTAAAATTTAAAATTTATAATAAAATTTTAAAACACCCGCACATAAGTATCTTTTTTAACAATAGAGCTAAGTATGATAAACACATCGGAATAGGACATTATTTTTTTATCGAGACAAAATATATAAAATTTATGATATTAACATATCTTTTATTTTGATAGTTTTTTATTTTATAAAACTAGCAGTTACAATTTATTTTTAAAATAATAAATATGCATAAAAAGTAATAATAAATCTTTTAGTCAATCAACTTTTATTTGTTAGGGTAAATTCATTATTAATATTTTAAATTTACTAATAATTTGCTTAATAAATTTACTAATAATTACCCGACTTCTATTCTCTAGCGCTTCATATTATGGATTCCAATCATTCACCCTTTTATGCATTACACTCCTATCACTTATTCTGATCACTGTTGTTCCTTCTCTTCCATACTCCACAATCACTTTTCCTCATCAAACACTTCAAATAATTTAACCATAAATTCCACAATTCTTTTCCATGAAGTAATGCTTTCTGAACAAGTAAAAAAAGTTGTTAAAAGAATTATGGTATATAAATGGACACTAAATTAATTTTATAAAATTTAATTAAACTTAATTTTGTAACAGCTTAATATAAGTTGACTATTTAGAGAATTCCAAAATAAAAGTCGGAAGAGAAAAATAAGTGTGTATGAAAAGAAATTATAACTTTAGAAGAAATTGTGTCAAGTTTTGGTCCATAATCTCATGGGCCCAGACAGCCCATTAACCACTGGAAAAGAAAAGCATAAAAGCAAAAAAAAAAAACCCTCCTTTTGTCTGTTGTTGTAAAACTTGGGTTATTTTCATGTCTTCAGAATCCAGATAACACAGCGTTTCACTCAATTCCCCACTCTGTCTAGGGTTTCCTACCATTTTCCTCAATTCGAAAGCTTCATTTTTTTTGTCATCCAATTTCTCATCTACCAAATCGCCCTCGAATTTTTCAGTCCCGATTTCCTTCTCTTCGAGCCGGCAGTCCCCATTTCCTCCTCTGGAAGCCGTCAGTCCCAATTTCCTTCGCTGAAAGCGGTGCGTTAAAAGTGGACCTAGGAAAATAAAGCTCAATTTGTATTTTTGTTGCTGCTGTTGTTCTTCTGGTGAATGAGTTGTTCAATTGCTATTGGTTTTAGGATTGGTCGCATGTGAAGGAGGAAGATGTATTCTTCACGAGGGAGTGGCGGTTACGGCCAATCTTACTCTAGTCAATCCGCATATGGCCAGAACGTGAGTGGGTTCATTCTTTCGGTTTTGTCCAAGTTCAACGCCTTTCTGATTGATTTTCAGTTCTTTTTTTTTTTCGTGAAGATTTGCGTTCCTTAAAGATAAACGCTTTTCTTTCCCTTATATTTTTAATTTTCGACCGTGGGATTTATACGCAATTTCTGGTGGTATTGGAATTTGTCATCTTTCAATATTTGAAACCCCTATCTTAAATAGTTTGATTTTTTTACCATTGGAATTTAATAGATCGGTAGAGTATGGGGTTGATTTGAATTTTGTGTTTGCAGCTGGGAGCTAATTACTCTGGGAGTTCCGTTGGAGGACATGATGTGGGCCAGCATTCCGTGGCTAATAGGCATTCAACAATATTAGGTGGTTCTCAGGAAGTTGATGTTAGTGGGTATAGGGCTCATACTTCCACTACTGCACAGTATGGGGGACAGTATAGTTCTGTTTATGGCTCGGCTGCTTTGAGCAGTGCACAGCAGGTCAGTGTGTTATGTACTATTTGGTTGAAGGGTGTTATTGGAGAACAGTAAGTTTGCTAATAGTTAGATGTGAAAGTTATTGTGAAAGCTATTGTGATTCAGTTCTCTCTGTATTGAAATATGCTGGAAACTGATTTGTTTTGAACTTCTATACAGGTCCCTTCATTGAGTGCTAAGGGTTCTGCATCATCAGCTTTAGATGGTCGTGGAGGTTATGCTTTGGGTGTCTCTGATTCACCTAAGTTTGCTTCCGGAGATTATGTCTCCTCTTCAAGCCATGCATATGGTCACAAAACTGAACAATTGTATGGTGAAAAAAGTTTGGAGTATTCTGGAATAGATAGGAGGCAATATGGTGAACGACAGAGTGCTTACATTGGTAGGGACCTGACAAGTGATCCAGCTGGAAGATATGCTGCTGATCCTGTTGGGTTTAGTCATCAACGTCAGGTGGTTACTTGCTCAGAAAATATTGTGTTAGATTTCTTGGTTTGAGTATCTATTTGCAAATTAAAATGAAGAAAATTACCTCTCTTGCGTTATTTGGTTTTTATTTTTTATTATAATGTAATCATGTTGCCTTTCTTATGCTCAGCAGTCAGAAATATATGACCGCATTGATCAGGCAGCTTTGCTTCGACAAGAGCAGTTGCTGAAAGCTCAGTCTCTGCAAACTGCATCACTTGATGGGGGTACTAGGTATATTTATATTGTTTCTGAATGAATGTGAAATAGTTGTTCGTGCATTGCTTTATTTTTTCAATCCTAACGAACTTCTTTAACTAATAGAGTACATCTATCCACTGTGGTTGTAAAATGTAAGACACTGAGTTGCCTTTTGAATTTCTGACGAAACTTGATAGAAGTTGATCACCAGTGCCTAACTATATTGAATGGTAATAATATTTCTCCCTACACTAAGTAGCAACACGTTTCTGGCAGACAAGCTGATTATCTTGCAGCTAGGGCTGCTGCTAGTCGTCACCCCACTCAAGATCTTGTGTCCTATGGAGGAAGAATGGATTCTGATCCCCGTGGTTCGTCCATGCTAAGTGCTACTTCTTATGGTGGACAACATGCACCATCAATATTAGGAGCAGCTCCAAGGAGAAATGTGGATGATCTCTTGTATTCTCAAAATGCTTTAAACCCTGGTTATGGAGTGAGCCTACCTCCAGGTAGGGACTATGCCAGTGGTAAAGGTCTTCATGGGAATGCCATGGAGATAGACTACCCAGGAAATGTGCTGCCACATGGTGGGCATACTGATCGCAAGGATGACCGAGCTAGCTATCTACGAGAATTTGAGTTAAGGGAAGAAGAGCGACGCCGGGAGCGCTTGCGTGAGAGAGAGAGGGACAGAGAAAAGGAGAAAGAACGTGAACGATTGCGAGAAAGGGAACGCGAAAGGGATCGCATTATGGAGCGGCGTGAGAAGGAGAGGGAGCGTGAGCGCAAACGTGCAGTTGAAACTAAGCATGAACGAACTCCAGCGAGATCCTCCAAGGATCCCCGTGTTACTTCAAAAGATCTCCGTGGGTCATCTTTGACAAAGGAAGGGAGATCTTCTCGACGAGACTCCCCACATCATGGTGCTTTACATAGGTGGATCTAAATAATGATTTTTCTATTTCTGTGTCCTGCTCTGGTTCTGAATATCTAGCTGCTTGTATATCTTGCAGCCATTTGTAACTAACTAAATGTTCTGTTATGCTGAAGGCACCATTCACCTGTTAAAGAAAAACGGAGAGAATATGTCTGCAAGGTAAAAAGGAAATAAGAACTTAGTATTAGTTGCTCCATCATTATAAGAATGTTCCTCATCAAGGAGCTAGTTGTGCTGCTGTTTTTCCTCTGGAGATCTGGGATAGGGTTTGATTGATTAGACTTGGTATTTCCTATAATGTTTTAGACTTTATCCTTGTGTTGGTTTTGTTTTATCTTGAACCACTTCTGTTCTCAACCTGTTCGCATTATTGAATTCAGTGATGGTGGGTACATTTCTGTTGCCTTCGTTCCTGTTATCTGTACAGTCAATCCTCTTTGGGTTTGAATTCTCAGGGTACTTGTTTTCTTTTGGGCCATAATTTATTCTATCCTGTTACTTTTTGTCCCATCTTTATGGTTTCTTCTCAGTTATTCCACCTGGTAGTTCGTGACTTCCTTTTGTTCCTTCTATTGCTACCCACCTAGTTATCCCTGTGCTATATTTCGGGAAGCTTTTGTAATAGCGGACCTGGAGATCAATCAGATATGGGGGGAACAATAGTTTTTTAGAATATCTTATCGGTGCTGCATTTCAATTGTGCTCCACTTCTGCAATGAAAATGAAATGATTTATTGCAATTGATACCTGGTTCATGGTTTCATATTGTTTATTGCTGCATGATTTGGAATCAGATTGAGTTTTCATTTTCTGAACTGCATTAACAGGTATACCCAGCCCGCTTGGTAGATGTTGAGAGGGATTACCTCTTGATAGATAAGCGATATCCCCGACTGTTTGTCTCTCCTGAATTCTCCAAGGTATATTGATAATCTTGCCATATTTGTTAATGATTGTATTTTGGGGGCAATAATTGTTTTACCTTTTGTTCCTCAAGCACTCTGAGAAGCATGAGTAAAAAGCTTTTTCAGTAGAGTTAGCTACCTGAACTTGCTATATATTTTTCTTCTTTGATGACATGGCTTTGATATTGATTTGAAGTTATTTGTATTTTTTTTCAGGCTATTGTGAATTGGCCAAAGGAAAACCTTAAATTGTCTATTCACACTCCTGTGAGGTGCCCCTATCTTCATCTTTGTCACACAGTTGCATTATTACAAAATATTATATTGTGCTTCTAAGGTGTATTATATCTGTAGAATTTTCATTTTGTTTATGTCTACCTTTTCTCTTTGGCCTGTGTATCTTGACTACTATCTGTCAAAACTAGCTGGGTGTTACCATTTTTGTTTGAGAGGAAAACCTATTTGAGTAGGACTATTGTGGTTACCTTTGCATTATATTTCGTTTTAGGAAATATTGAATGTATTCTTGACAATTTCAAATTAATAACATCTTTTAAAACTATTTTTTTTTATGATTAATGTTTATGGTCATTTCTGCATTTCTGGCATATGGGTGTATTTGGTAACTTATTGCATTGAGAAATTAAAAGGAAAAACAACTATGATTTTTGAGCAGTTTTGAGCATGACTATATTGAAGTAGACAGTGCAACTGAGCCTAGGGACTCCACAAGCAAGCTTTTGCTGGGACAATCTCCAAATTCAGAACAACGAAATACAGTTTGGAATGCCAAAGTACGTTGTTCACCATTGAAGTTTGCAGATTATATTTTTCTCCCTATTTATATCTTGTGTTGCATTAAATTGGGTTGAATGGTAGTCATTATACTTGTGTTATTATATGTATAAGTACTTCACTTTAGAACACTTGTTTGATAACAGCGGTAGGTTGTGTATAGTTATGATGACCATATGATTGTATGTTTAAACACGAGTATGTTGTGATACCACTTGTTGAGTGTCAAGAATCATGTCCTAATACTTTGTGATACTAAAGCTCTTAATTTTTTGTTGGATTTGGAATTCAGTATAAGGTGGTTGATTTTTGTTTCATAAAATTAGAGGAAGTCAATTGTATTTGGCAAACCAAATTGGCATACAGAAAGAGATGCCAGATGATTGGATAAAATTCAATTAATCAATTTTTTTTGTTAAAATTGGTCTAATCTGATTTTATAGACTTCATTTGATTTTCTCTTTTATGGGATTAATTTATATGTGCTGTTTTTTCGAACACTCTTGTACAAAACCTGCTGTTTTTCCCCTCAGCCCTATTAATTATTACTTATGACTTGATGTTTTGAAACACCTGTATCTGTGGTAACTGTAATTGGGTAATGTGGTTTTCAATATGTCTTCAAATATCAAAGCAGGTTGTCTGTTGGCCTTGTTATCCATGATAACATCAAAATCTTCACTGGCGAAAATATAAAACACTGTCACTGTTTTAAATTTTAAAAAATTATTCTGAAGTAAAAGTAGTTCTGGTATATATTTTGTTAGAACAGATAGTTGCATGAGGCTCCTGTTTTTAATATTTCAGTTTGCTTGATATGTTTACAAAAAGTTTTGGCTGAAAGGGTCTATCACCAGCATAGTTGGGATTGGCTACATGCATCACATTTTTATTAGTTAAAGACCAAATCTTCAAAAATATTAACCCGGGAACCCTATAAACACTTTTCTCCAATGTCTTTGTCTATCGTTATTTTCAAATGATGAAGCACCATGGAATCTACATTCCTTTCTGGTGCCTGTAGTGACCTTTGTACTGGTTTATTGGTGTCGTGTATTTGGTTCACCATATGATGAATGGGTCAGTCTTTTTATGTACAAAGTGTTTTGTCAGGAACAATTTGGTGCTTGTACCGTATGTTAAATAATCTTTTGTGGGCACTATTTCAGATAATCTTGATGAATGGACTTAGTAGGTCAGCATTGGAAGAGCTATCCTCTGATAAAATTGTTGATGATCGCATTCCTCATATGTGCAATTTCCTTAGATTTGCGGTTCTTAAGAAGGACCATTCATTCATGGCAGTTGGCGGTCCTTGGAAACCTGTGGATGGGGTTGATCCATCTATTGACAATAACTCCTTAATCAAAACTGCTCTAAGGTTCATGCCTATGATATGATTACTGGTGTTAAATGTGTGTTCTCTACTGCGAGCCTAATGAACATTTTTCATGTTTTTCAGATATGCAAAGGAAGTTCTTCAACTTGACTTGGAGAATTGTCAACGGTGGAATCCTTTTCTAGAGGTACAAGTTTTTTGTTAATACTATTCATTGGTTTTTCACTTTGCTTATTTTTTTCATTTTATCTTCTAGCTTAAACCATCTAGGTTACCTTTAATAATAGTTATTTTAAGTATTCTCTTACAGCTTATGCCTGTCTAATTGAAACTTCATCAAAGTGTGTCACGTTTTTTAAGTTTGTGTTTATTATATTTTTGTCTTTCAAGAGGAACAGGATTTTTACATTCTTTTGGTTTAATCTGCTTTTTTATACTTAGTTGTTGATAGTTTCTTTATTATAATATTTCCATGATAAGATTATGGTTACGCGTACGCCTCTATGTTATTTTTATAAAGCTTATTTTTCACTGTGAAACTTTAGTTATTGAAAGCTTTAAAATTCCCAGATACATTATGATAGAATTGGCAAAGATGGTTTCTTTAGCCACAAGGAAATCACTGTTCTTTATGTTCCCGATTTGTCGAACTGCCTCCCTTCATTGGATGAATGGCGTGACAAATGGCTTGCCCACAAGAAAGCTGTGGCTGAAAGAGAATATCAACTTTGTTTGAAAAAAGAGGTCTGTATTTATTGGTTGAGATTACAATTTCACGATTTATTAATTGGACAGAATTGTAGCGGTGAAAGTTTTCCATATTGTCTCTTATATTTTATTTTCTCGATTATTTTTCAGAAGCTAAGAGATAACAAGGATTTACCTAAAGGTGAGTGGCTAGTTCCTTCACTTTTCTTTGCATGACATCATATCTTTTTCATGTTACCCCGATTTTATATATATTAATTGGGTATGGTTGGTTTTCCTTTTTTAATTATACTAATTAGATAAATCAGATAAAAGGAAGGATTCTGCTCCATCAGGACAGTCAGATGTAAAGAAGAAAGAGAAAGATGGTAATACTGTTAAGGAGGAAATTGAAAAGGCTGATAACAATAAAATCGCCAAAAAAGAAGGTTCTGACATTGGTGACGAAGGCAAGAGTGCTGAGAAAAAGACAGGGGAAACTGCTGCTGGTCAAATCACAAGTGGTGTGAAGTCTGTGAAAAAGAAGATTATAAAGAGGATTGTGAAACAGAAAGTTGCTACCAAGGCAAATTCAACTACCTCCAAACAAATAAACAAATCAGGTGAAAAGGATGTTGCTGACCAAGTGACAACATCCAATGTTACTGATCAGGATGACAAATCCTCGGTGGATCCCACTGGGGTAAAAAACTTAGTTGCTGAGGATGTGTCTGTCCAGAAAACTGACGGTGTGGAGGGAAAAGATAAGCAAATGAGTATTGAATCTAAAGCTCAAAATAATTCGGATCCATCTGTAAATGTAGTTTCTAGTGATCCTGCTGTGAAAACAACAAAGAAGAAGAAAATTATTAAGCGGGTACCTAAAAAGGTGGTGGGTGAGGCTTCTAAATCTCTAGTTTCTGAGCCTAGAAAGGAAGAGAGGAATCAAGGAGAAGATGGTACCCAGAGCTCTAGCAAGCAGACTGCAGATGCAACTACAGTGGGGACTGAGGTGAAGAAAACAGTGAAGGTAGTTCCTAAGAAAAAGATAAAAACACCTGCCTCTAAGAAGCAAGATCAAACTGCTGATTCCAATAAAACAGAAACAGTATCAGACAAAAAGGAAGAGGGGAATGTGGTCCCTGTTCAAGCACAGAATGACACGCAGAGCACTGGCAAGCAGACTGCCAATGCTTATACCACACTGGTGACAGAGGTGAAGAAAACTGGGAAGGTTGTCCCTAAAATTCAATCAAAGTCCCCTTCATCCGAAAAGCCAGACAATGCAGTGGATTCCAGTAAAACAGAAACGAAGTCTGATCATGATGACAATAAGGAAGAAAGAGGAACTGGTGAAAAAAGTGGCACAAAGACAGACAAGCAGAAAGCTTCTGATAAAGATGTTAACAATGTAAAGGGGAAAGTGAAAGAAGGTGACAAGTCAAATGAGCGGAATGGAAAAGATGAATCTAAAAGCAAACCTAGTAAGGAAGTGAAGGAAAAGAGGAAGTCTGATGAACCTCCTAGACACGCTGGATTTATTCTTCAAACAAAAACGACTAAAGATTCTAAAGTATGTATCTTCAATGAGTATAAAAAGTGTGCCCTTGGTATGTTACTGTATTATGTACTTAGTCTAATTTTGTGAATTTTGGTACAGATGCGTTCTCTGTCATTGTCACTGGATTCATTGCTGGATTATACAGACAAAGATGTCGAAGAATCAACTCTTGAGGTATGCTTATATGGTTTTTTGTTATCCATTATAATAGTATTTTCCATCAGTGAATTATGTCTTAATGGAACTGTTTCTGATTTCAAGTTTATATTGCTTGTTTCTGGATTATTGGTTTTGCAGCTTTCATTGTTTGCTGAATCATTTTATGAAATGCTCCAGTTTCAAATGGGCAGTAGAATTTTAACATTTCTTCAGGTTATTTACTCCCCCTCTTATATTACTTTTTTTTACTGACTTGGTTCTTTTAAGGCAGCCTTGTCTACAATTTTGTTTACCATTTTTCTCCAGAAACTGCGTATGAATTTTGTTATCAAAAGAAATCAGAGGAAGAGGCAGCGGGAAGACGAGCATGAGAAGGATAACGTGAACAAATCCTCCCCAGTTAAGCGTCAAAAGGGAGATGGTCCTTCTGTGAAGAGTGAGCCCCCGGAAATGGACACGAACCCAACCCATGTAGATGATGAGAAAGCTGTTTCTGAGAATGATAACTCTAATAATGATAAGGAGGATGTTGTGAAGATGGAAGATGAATCAGACGAGGAAGAAGATCCAGAGGAGGATCCGGAAGAATATGAGGAAATGGAAGATGGTAGTCCCAAGCATGATGCATCCGATGACAAAAATGATGAGCAAGAAGCGAATGCAGATATTAAACCTGAAAATATCACTAATGATAAAGCAACTGATGAAACTTCTAAAGGGGAGATCAAGGTTAAAGATGAAGTGCAAGAATCCAAGGCCGATACTCAGTTGAAAGAAGAAAAGGATGACACTAAAAAAGAAACTCCTGCTGTTAAGGAGGTTGTTGTGGACAGAGAATTGTTGCAGGTATTTTCTTGTATAATGACACTGATATATTTATTCTATTTGATCGTTTATGAATAATCTTTCTACACTTGGATTTTAGTTAAGTAATTATTCGATATCATTTATGACAGGCTTTCCGGTTTTTTGATCGTAACCGTGTTGGGTACATCAGGGTAAGCACTGCGTTCTTTATTTTAGGTTGGTTTTGAGCCTCACTCAATAATGATGAGAAATGTTGTTTCTTTACAGGTTGAAGATATGAGAATAATCATACATAATATGGGGATGTTCTTTTCGCACAGGGATGTCAAGGTGAGAAAATTTCTGAAGGTTCTTAGTTTGTTCAGCATATTTGTCTTCTGCCTCGTGGTTTTTCAATAACCCTGCCATTTTATTACGTTATTCTATAAAAACAGGAACTTGTACAAAGTGCATTGTTGGAGAGCAACACTGGGAGGGACGACCGAATTCTTTATAATAAGCTGGTGCGGATGAGTGATATTTGATATAGCCCTTTGTGTCTATTATTGTCAATGAGAAACACTGGAATTGGCTGTTTTTGGATAAACTAAAGATTATTTTGTAATTACAGTTGGACTAGTTTTGTATTTGTTTTGTGACTGTTGAATTAGCTGGTAATGTAGCTTTTAGCTTTTTTCTTTATTTTTTCATGGCATGCTACGTTCGTATTGATGGCTTGGATTTTTTAAAAAACTAAATCACCACCAGACCGAACCTTTACTCAAGATGTTATGGTATTTGAAGCCGAAATAGTAGTGGATGGGTTTGGTAGTTCACACCTATCAAATCCATAACATATGAAATTGCATGACATCTCGTTACATTTTCTTTATAGGAAGGTCTTTGAATGGAAAAAAGCAAAGAAATGGGGAAGGATGTTGCTCATGTACGAAGTGTCTACTATCGATAAATGAACGAAAAAGGGTCTCCTCTTAATTGTCTTATATGAAATGTTTTCGAAATTTTGAACCATTCTTATTGTAGCCAATGGAGTCTAAATTTACGACAATTCTTATTATTTTGATATAACTTTAGTTTAAAATGTATTGAATTAAAATCATAATATTTTCACATAACTTCAATTTAAAAATTCCATATAAGTTGTATGATCATTACATAATTTCTTTAAAATTAAATCTTGTCATCGACAAGATTTATTTTAACTTTTTTAAAATATGTCAATTTTGATAATTGTTTTTTAGGAAAACTTCACTAATATTAAGAAAACCACTTGTATGAAAAGACAAGTATTTAAATAGTTAGAAGTAAGGCCAGCATCGGAGAAAAGTAGTATATTAAACCTAATAAAATTTGAAGGGAGACAATCTTTGGCCGCGTCACATAATGAAAATGGGAAGGCCTTCATCTTTACTAGCTCTTCAGGCACATCAGCTGACTTCATAGTAGAACAAACTACGTGAAACTCTATTAGGTGTAAGCCATGAAATTTAGGTAACAAATGTATTAAACCATACTTCAACTCAGCTTATTGGACCTTCTGGTTGTTGTGTTCTAGCCATATCTTCTATACTTTCTTATTCATAATGGGAGCTTGCAATGTCATTATTGGAATATGACATATTGTTGCTAGACTTTCCTTGTTTTTTCTTTGTTTTTATCTCATCTTGTATGTTCTTGCAATTTTAGGATCTTAGGGATACAAATTCTTTTCTTTTACCTTACACTTGGTCATAAAACATGGAACGCACACAAGTTCAACAATCTACAACAATTATAGATTAACGATGATATCAGAAATCAATAGCACAAAGCAATTTTCGTGAACTAACAACTAAAAACAAGTATAGGAAAAATAAGAAAACTATATACAAAATTTGTATAAAAAAAATTGCAAGGGAAAAACTATTAAATTGCGATGATTACCATTCTTTGGTGTGAGCAGATGAGATACAAAATTGGAGACATTTTAGGAGGGAGATGATGGATTATTGTAACCTTTTTGAAAAACTATTCAATTGATTTATATTATATACTAGTTTTTTTTTGCCTAAGTTGTAGCTTTGGTACCTATTTTTGTTGTTATGGTTGTATCTTAGGATGACTCCAATAACAATTATCTAGATTGTGAATTATCTATTTTGAATATTATTCTGAAATGTTTTATTTTTTAATTTTATACTATTAAAATGAAATGTTACAAAATATTAATAATAATAATAATATTTAATAATAATATATAATATATAAAATATATAATAATAATATATAAAAATATTAATTATAATAATATAATATATAACAATACAAATAATAATACCTATGATTAATAATAATAGTAACATAATATATAGTGATAATAATATATGATAGTAGTAATAATATATAATAATAGTAATAGTAAATATATAATAATAATAATAATAATAATAATAATTTTAGTAGCATTTTATAAATTGAGAAATGTATTTGGGATATTTATTAGTGACACTTTCGTATATTAAGAAAGATGGTAGGAATATTTTGATAAATAAAATAGTTTTTGAAATATAAAATGACAAAAAAAAACATAGATGTCAAAATTATAAGTGGGTAATATCATTGATAGTTTGTTTTCAAATATATGTTAGATAGATTTCAAAATTATAAGTGGATTGGATAAGTAATATCATTTCGTATTTTATTTTCATACATGTTATACATGTTAGATACCAAACGTATTTTTTTTATAAAAAAAATAACATGTTATATTTCTCATTAAAAGAAATACAATATAAATTCTTTAATAGTTTTGCTGTAAAAAGTTTATTTGAAAAAAAATGTCTACTTAACATATAGACATAAGTATTTTTGCAAATAATGTTTATTTTTTTGGATTTATATAAGAAAATTTGTACATAGTATTTGTAGAAAACCTTTTACCAAAACAAGTTACATGGTATTTCTTACAATAAATAAAAAAGAACACGTGCTGAAAAGAAAATGGGTATAGGGAGTTAAGGGACCTACCACTTTGATCCTGACCCATCTTCTTAAAAATGACAGATAAATATTTAAGCTAAAGGTTTTCAAAAGGGTACGGTATTTATACGTATTATGGTAACATTCACCTACAGCTGTACCCTTCCAATACTTCCTTCTTTGTATATGTTAACTCTTGGCTTGCACTCACTGCCTACAACCAACACCAAGGACTGATTCGGGTTATCTTACAACGGTTTGGCATTAAAAATGGGAAGGGTGCCATGCTGTGAGAAGGTAGGATTGAAGAAAGGACCATGGACTCCAGAAGAAGACAAGAAGCTCCTCGACTACGTTCGGAAGCATGGCCATGGAAACTGGCGTTCAGTGCCTGCCAAAGCCGGTAACAATACAACTTCTCTGTACCCTTTTTTCTCAATCATCGACTGTGCATGTTCTTGATATTCAGAAATCACGCCCCATATCCCCAATTTATTTGTTACGTACATGTATGATTTATATCTAGGTCTTGAAAGATGTGGAAAGAGTTGCAGATTGAGGTGGATTAACTATCTCAAACCTGGTATCAAACGAGGAAACTTCAGCGAGGAGGAAGACCGTACCATTCTTCAACTTCATGCTCTTCTTGGAAACAGGTGACCTTCTTTTGGTTTTCATACTTTTGTATTAGTAAATCAAAAGGTTAATCATATATTTCTCCGAAGTTAATCATGTTTCTCTATTGCACACACAGATGGTCAATCATAGCAGCTCACCTTCCCCAAAGAACCGACAATGAGATCAAGAACTATTGGAATACCAACATCAAAAAAAGACTCATCAGAATGGGCTTAGATCCCATTACCCACAAAACAGTAAAACAGAACACGTTTGAACCCTTTGGTGGTGGCCATGACAACCCCAAGGATAGCATCGATATCTGTCACGTGGCTCAATGGGAGAGTGCTCGACTTGAAGCTGAAGCCAGAGGATCTATGTTGCAACTTGGATCCCCGCATCTGTCTGGGCTCATTTTGAGAAAAATTCCAACTGAACTATATCTTTCATCACATTCAGTGTCAACCGAACACAATACAGTATATAACATGTATGCCCTCGTCCTTGCCCCAAATCATGATTTTCGGTCATCTGTATCCACTTTGAGCATTCCAACGCTTCCTGCAGTTTCTAATACTCCACAGATCACGACTAAAGAAAGTTTACTTTCATATAAGAGTGATAATAGTATCATGGGAGCTAGTGGCCAAAGTCAAAAGGTAACGGAAGGTTGGGTATCAAACCTACAAGATGATGACATTATGGTGGCTGTGGAAGCATTCAGAACTGCGAGGTCTGAGACTATCGAAGAGCTGTTTAATGAATCCACTTCCATTTAGAAGGTCTAATACGACGATTTGTTTTAAAATGTCAGTCATTCGTAGCTTCTTCTGTTTGGAATAGTTTCATGTCAGGTTGGATGTCAGTATGTGTCTCCCCCACGTTATGCTTTCTGGTACCATGAAATAGATAATTATATTTTTGTTTTCTCCTGTTCTGATGCTCTATTTTTGAGCATTCCTTGTGTTTAAGATTTAGTTTCCTTTAGTTTCAATGAAATATTTTTTATAAATATAACTTACTCTGTGAGTGCCAAGGTCGTGTATAGTATTTAGCAACTTTCATGGAAAACCATAAGATAAACAAAGATGTATGTATCCATTTTTTTTTAGAAATGATACCATGACACACTTTTACATTCATTTGACACAGAGTATAAGGGTAAAATAGTCTTAAAAGTGTAAATTTTTTTATTTTTTCAAGAAAAAAGAGAGTAAAAAGTAAGTAAGAATAGTGTGAAATGAATGTAAAAAATTTAGGTGTGTCAAAGAATATTTTTTTTTTTTTGGGAAAGTGTCAGTACGGATCTTAAAAGAATTAGCACACAGTCTTCTCAATTAGTCAATGCTACATTAGGTGTCATTGGCCATACATTCAATACTTCAGTGTGTTAAGTGGCGGAAGACGTCATTTTGCATTAATGTTGTAGTAATTTTTGTATTTTACCTTTTTTTTATTTGATAGACACAGCAAAAATGTAATCTCTAATTATAAGTTCATCTCTCTACTATGTTTCATACTTTAGATATGATTTATAATCTTGCAATAGACTAAATATATTTTCGTTAACACAGTTTGTATTTGATGTATAGTATTTTTAAAATTATTATTTACAGTTATATACATTAATATGTTTTATGGTCATTATATATATCTATATATATATATATATATATATTAATATACTATATATGTATATTAATATGATGATTTTTTTACATTATTATTTCAGTTATTTAGATATTAGTTTCTAATTTAATATTAAAAAAAAAGTAGATTAAAGAAACAACCATAAAAAATAACTAGTGCAAAATTGATTTTTTTACGGTGACATTTTATATCGGTTCAAATCTACCAAATATTGAAAGTGACATGTTGATGAAACTGTAATAAATTATAAAGATGTTGTATATAGGTTACACTCGAAATTGGTATAAAAAGTGATGTAATGACAAAACTATAATAAATTATAAACTTTTCTATATCAGTTAGACATAAAACTGATATAGAAACTAGAATGGTGATAAAAATATAATATTGGAGGATACTTTATATACATGTTAATTACTATAACTAGTATAATCAATATAGAATGTTTAATATTCGTTTTCCTTTCCCACTTCACTTTCGTGTGCTCATCTCTTTTGCATTTCACTAGAGCGGTGACACAAAAATAATGTTCGTCTTCCTTTCGCAGTTCACTTTCGTGCGCTCGTCTCTTTGCTTCTCTACATTGTCTTTCATCTTTGCTGTACTTTCATTCAGCATTAAACATTTCATGTTCCTCTTTACTCGCATTGCCCATTTTTGCATTAGTTTGTTGTTGGTTGTTCCTGTTTTTACTAGTTGTCGTCGTTGGAGAGGCTTGGTCATGTTATGGTGGCGTTGCAGGTGTTGTGGTGCATTCCCTCATTCTTTTCGCGCTCAAGCTCCCTTGTTGGTATTACTGGTGTTACAATTCCTTGCTAGTGTTTAGGGTTGTAGCGGGTGGTGCATTATCAGAGCGGCTACAGCGGAATTATTAGCATGAGATAACAAACCAAGATGGTTTTTAATACGAACATTTGCCTTTTAATTTCTACTCAATTAAACTTACCAAGCAAATAAAAATAACAAATCCCTTATCCAGTCGAGAGAAATTTGCACAAATGATTTTATCCTGGTTTGGATCTTACCAATCCCTCATCTAGTCGCTTATCTCAAATCAAGATAAACAGTTTACTACTCACAAAACAATTACAAATTACAATCACAAAGAAACAATTTGTAAAAGTTTAGAAACCACCTTTCTTGTTACCCCAAGAGATGAAAGTCACTTCCCCTATAACCCACAAGGGATGAACACCTCCTCTGAATCTTCGCAGAGGATGAACGCCTCCGAATGCTTCACGAAGGATGATAGACTTTTAATTCAGCAACAACAACAACACTCAATCACACTCCCTGTGAAAGTTCTCGATGTATGCTAACACACCAAGTTCTCAAAGCCACAACACAAGGGTTCAACAAACCCTAGAACACTTATCACCGCACACTGCAGATAAGATTTTTCAAAATACACTTATTTTTTATTTTGTATTTTGTATTTTGTATTTTAGAATGAGAGTCACAATATAATTTATAGAGATCTCACTCAAGGATACCTTGTTGATTGATTTCGGCAAATGCACCAAATTGTTTCAAGTCATAAACCATGGTAAGACCAGGTATCATTTTCCCAAGAGACTCATAATACTAGAGAATTGTGCGATTAACAACTCATCTAGACTCAATAGAACAACATTCATTTACAAGCATGTGCAAGAAAGATAAATTTACACATAATTACATGGATGGACTTTGGTGTTGAAGGCAATTAGAAATGGAATAGACTAGAAATTATATGAAATGACATTGTTAAGGTTAGGTTTCACCAATTTACTCTTGTACATACAAAATTTCATCTCCTCTCCATCAATTGACTAAAGTCAATCCACAAAATTACTCTAACCCTAATCCCTTAGGTGAAAGAGCTTAACTTTTATCTATTAATTATCAATCCCTTGACTAATTAACAAGCAAAACCCGCATTAAGAACTAGGATCTAAGACAACATGTGAATCATCTTCCATCCCTATAATCAATGAACCATAATGACTTTTGTTTCAGTTCTGGGTTCCATCTTACGTCCCCATAACTCATGAAACCCCAAAATCAAGTCATGAGCGTCCCCATTACATGCAAGCTTTAAGAATGGAAAAATGAATACTAGCCATTGATAGAAAAGACATATATATATTCAAATCATTCAACAATTACACAAGATTCAAAGGCTTTAACTAACCCTAACAAGATGGGTTTGGCTCTCCATTTCCATGTAGAGCCTTTATACAAAATGGCCATGGAAGAAGAAGAAGAACCCAAAGAGGAAGAAGGGAATGTTCCCACAAAACCTAGCAGCCCTCAAAGCTCTCCTCTGAGGCCTCTAAACCACCAAAGACTCAAACCCCTTCGTGTTTTTTGGGTTTAAATAGAACAGATCTGCAACATCAGCGAAGGTCGCGCTTAGCCCCCCTCCTAGGGCACCCGGGAGCGAGAGTTGCGCGAAGACTGGCACTCAGACCCTTTCCTAGGGCACCCAGGGAGAAATTTTGACAGCAAAATGGTGCTTAGCGCCCTCTGCTAAGGGGCGCTCAGCGCGAGCACACCAAAGATCAGCTTCTGGCAGTTTGTGTTGGTGGCGCTCAACCTCCCTAAACCTGGGGGGCTCGGCCTGATTTTTCTGTACTGCATCTTTTTCTCTTTTTCTGCAAATTTGCTTACTTCTTGTGGTTGGTTCAACTCTATACATTGTTGGAGATTCTTCCAAGCACATTATTAGCTACAAAATAAGGGATTATAGATGAAATTACATCAAAGTAGCCCAAAATACAATTATTCATAAAACTAAGATAAAAGAGAGGATTAAACAAATTATAAGCTAAGGGGAAGCTGGTTTTGTCTCTAAAATGAACTTCAAATAATGATAAAAATTACTGTTATCAAAATACCCCAAACTTGGAACTTTGCTTGTCCTCAAGCAAAAGATAACTTGGCTTAGACAAAACAGTCCAACTACAATGGTCTTTCAACTCAAGAAAACAATTTCAATTAACAAAAGCAAATCAATCATGCTTGCTCATATTGGAAATACCAATCAAGAGATAATAGGGCTATTGCAAAACAAGCTTCAACTATGGTGCTCACAGGAAAAGGATTACAAGACAGATGCAAAGGTTTTATAAGGGATCAACAAACATGGCAAAATGTTTTCCTTAAATGCATGGAACCTTTCCTCACCAAAGAAAGTGTTTCACTCAAGTTCAATGGTGTATAAGGATGTGTGTCTTCACTCTACTATCACAATGTCACACAAATCAACTTTTCCCTTCATTTCGACCAATATCAAACACATTCACAAGCAAGTTATCATCATAAGGACTTTTTGAGCTTGTATTGTGGCTAGGTTAAGAAGAAAAATTTGTTTTTCTAGATACAAAACACCTTGAGTCAAGAGAGCAGACAAATCAAAACATGATAACATAATTCTCTTTTTCTTCGAAACAAATGGAACCAATTCCCAACTCATTTTCCAGCTTTCATTCATTGAATTCTTTTTCTTGATCTTGTTATTCTTTCCTCTTTTTCTTTTCTTTCCTGTTTCTTTTTGTTTTTCTCAATGCTCCCTTTTAACATGATTTTCCAAACTACCCCAAACTTAAACCATTCTCCTATACCAGAAATGAAAGCTGTACTCAACTCAAGGTAAGGAGGTCAAGGACTTTTCACATCAAGCTCAAGGGTCAAGGAATGAGAAAGTTTTTCTTTTTGGTTCAAAGGTTTTGCATTAGCTTTTGGGCTAAAAAATGTAGAAGAGGTAGAAGAATAAGATGGCCTTGATCATATGTAACAAACAAGCAAATGATTCAAACAGAGAAATTCAGGCAAAATCAATTGTGATACCAAAGTGATAACATTCAACAAGAAATCTGGGGCACAACGTCTCACAAGTTAACTCAGGGTTCCAAATTCTATCAAACAAAATGCCAAGAATATTGACCACAATCAAAACCAATCATCTATCCAAAACAAATATGAGCAACCAACATCTATATGATTAAAAGCTCAACCAACATCAGCTCAACAAATTTTCAAAATCAATCACAAAGAATAAGAGCACACACAAGAGATTTTAATTCAAGCAAAGCCCAAAACATAATTACTTGAGACCAAACCCTTGCAAAAGAACTATCTAGTTAGCCAAGTTCAAAATTAAAAGCAACAGTTAAAACTAGAATTAGAACAACTGAAAGCAAAAAAAAAAAAAACAAAAAAAACTAGAAATTAAAACTGAAAAACCAATCAAGTTGGACACTTTGCAGCTCCAGCAGCTCCCATGGAACACTAACTTCACTTTTCATCTGTAACATCTTCCTCCTCCCAGTGACTTATACTCTGCAACTGCTCCACCTCCCCCATCAGTAGAGGCCTGACCCCCAGGCCATGCTTCATGCGCATCAAAATCTTCAAGTCATAGGTTGCTCAATTCCCGCATGCTTCAAAGGTTGACCATCAGTGATTTTGACACTTTCAAAGTCCTAAGGAAGATGTTATCCTGCATAAAGTAATCTTATTTTAGAATTAGCATCCTATAGTCAACAACTAAAGACAAAGGTCGAAAAACACATTAAAATATACTAAGACAAACAAAGTCACATGAACATACACCAATCACTCTAACAATAGACTAAATAGATACAACATAAACTTAAACACTCAAAGATAATCAAATTGAATCACACACCACAAAAACACATTCAATAACTCAACATTCAAGCACCAAAATACATAAACATAAAAGGAAGGTTTAAAATTAAGCCTCCCAAAGGCACAAAAAAAAAGGTTTAAAAACACATTAAAAGAAGTGTGTGAAAGAGTGCAAAGCAATGGAAAAATCAGAATCAATCAACAACAACAAATGTGCAAAACCAGTCTTGTGGGGCTGAGCGTCCCTGGTGCACGCCACTCAGTCAATTGGGTGCAGAAGGGCCACTGGTCAGCTTGCGTTGAGCGCCGCTTAGCAGAGAGCGCTGAGCGCCATATCAGTTTTCTGCATAGTGTAGATTTCTACGAAATTGGCCGCTCACCATGTGAATTTTGGTTCCAGACCTTCATTCAATGCACTCACACACCAAACAAGCTAAAACTAACCTAATACACTTATACAAACCATAAAAACAACATTACAACTCAAAAGTCACAAAAATGCAAAACAACACAAACATGCAAAACATAAGTTACTAATGCAAATGACACAAAAATCACACAAACATAAGTAAAAAGGGTAAGAAAACTGGATTGCCTCCCAGAAGCGCTTGTTTAACGTCATTAGCTTGACAAATTACTCAATGAAGTGTGAATGTTGTTGTTGGTGTGCTCCTTTCACCAACTTTTCTTGAACCACTTTCTAGCCACCAAATCAACTCTCCAAGCATATAAATCTTCATCTTAACCCTTCCAGTACCTTGACATCTTTAAACACTCAATCTTCTTGATCAACTTTTGCTTGCAAGGCTTGAGTTCTTTGTTTCTCATCAAAGGATGGTGGTGACTAGGCTTTCTCTTTTGCTTCTTCCTTTCTCTCATTCTTTCAATGAAGCACTTGAAGCATCCTCAAGGAAGGGAGAATTTGGGCAACTTGTGGTGCTCAACCTTGTTGTCTCATTGTGACACCATTATTCCTTCAATATCAGGGTTTACAAGATGCTTTGGAGGCTGCAGTCCTCCTTGTATGAACATCCCCTGCATACAGTTGGACACAACTAGGCTAAAGCCACAAATTATCCCAATTAAACATAAAATGCTATTTACAAGAAAAGAGTTAGTTCTGTATACAAAATCAAGTCTACACAAGTTATAAACCTCACAAAAGTCTAGTATTGACACAAGTCCCCGACAACGACGCCAAAAACTTGTTAACTCATTGGCAAGTGTACCAAATCGTTTTAAGTAATAAATCGGTAAGACCAAATATCGTATCCCAAGAGACTCATATGACACTTTACAATCGTATAATTTTCTAACTAATTTAGACTAAAGAATGATTCCATTTAATGTGAATTCAGTGCAATGAAAATAAACATAATGCATAAGTGATAGATTGAACTTCTTGGGGTTAAAACATTTGGAAATGAAATGATTAGAAATGATATGGAATGAAGATTGTTGGAGAACGATTTTACCTACTATACTCTTATGCAAATGCACATTACTACTTCTTCATTTAATTGCTCATGTCAACCTACTAAGTTACTCAAACCCAATCCCTTGGTAGAGAGAGCCTAGATTCACTCATTAAATTCCAATCCCTTGGTAACCTAACAAGTTCATTTGCATTAAGACTAGAGGTTTAAGACAACTAAAGGTCCAAGCTCTATCCCTAGACACAATTTCCTTTAGGTGTTTATTCCAGTTCACGGTTTACACAATATTTCCCAATATCAAGCAAACCAAATAATCATGCTATGGTTGATCAAGTCACAACAAGCTTTAAGAGTAGGAAATAAACACTCACAATAAATGAAAGAAACTTATATTCATTAAACACAAGTGCATTTACAAGAAAGTTTTCGTAGTTACATCATTCTCCAATAAAGTGAACTTAGCTCTCCATATTCATGGAGAGCTTGAGCTTACAATGGAAGAAAATGGAAGAGATGGAGACCCAAGGAGGAAGAATGGAGAGTTCCCACTGCTCAAAACCAGCTCCCAAGGTCCAAAATGGTGTTTTAGAGCTTCAATAGGTCTAGGGTGCCACATCAGCAAGTGTTGCGCTCGACCCCCTTCTCTAGGGCGCCTGACGCACGGGTTGCGTAGAGAATGATGCCCAGCCCCGTTCTTGGGGCGCCTAGCGTGATAAAAATGAAGTCAACCATTCCCAGCCCCCTTCATGGGGTGCCTGGCTTGAGAATCTGCGAAACAGATAGGGCTCGACCCCCTTTCTAAGGCGCCCGGGCATGAAATCTGTCCTTTAAGTCCTCTAATCACTTGCTGTTGCAACTTCATCTGGGTTCCAGTTCTTGATGACTTTGATGCTCTTCCAATGCACACCATTTGCCTACAAAATTGAGGAAATTAGATATGAAAACCCCTAAGTGTAATCTAAACTAAACTTATTCGCAAAGTTAGATAAAGGAGAGGATTAAGCAGGTTTTAGGCTTCAAGAGAGTTGATTTGGTAAGAAAATTGCACCATAGATAATGGTAAGAATTACTGTTATCATACCTCCAAAAATTCGTTGTCAACTAATTAACCTGTGATAATCAATTATCCAATTATGGTAATTAATTATGCATTTAATGAATGCACAACGGTAAAAAAAGCTTGCTTAAAAATTCTCATAATTGCTCATTATAATCAATTATGACAAGTCATAATTGATTACTGATAATCGATTATTATAAATTGATAATCAATTATCTTGAGTATAAAATGAAGTTTTCTGATTCAAAATAAATTTTACCGCAACCTAAGCCAAACAATACATAGAATCAAATATAAACCAAATCCTATACATAAATCTACTAAATTATAAAAGCTTTAATATAAAAACAAGTCTTCAAGAAGATATTTCTGCAATAAGAGCACTTCAGACTTGACTTTGAGACATCATCAACATTTATGCTCTTTAGCTTTATGCTAACACATTCCTTCATTTCAGTAGTGCTCAAGCTCTCGTGGTGTGGTGGGTTGCTACCGTTGGTCGACCTGTTGGCCATGGTGTTTTGCTAACATGGTGTTTAGGATTTTGTTGTCGTTTTATATGTAAGTTTCAATCAATATTCACCTGTATTTACTGTTGAGGATGTCAAGTTTGGTGGTATTTACTGTTGCATTACATTTTTCGTGAGGAAAATTCGATATTTTGAGGTTCTCCATTTTCCTAAGTGTTTTCCTATGTTGGCCTAATTATGATAACTTGTTTGTGTTTTTCTACAGATATATTTTTCTTATGTTTTTTGCTTATTCTACTTGTCATATCCTAGTTGGACCTTACTGTGGTTTCTTGTTTCTTGTGTGTTAGACTCACTAATACAATAAAAGGAAACGACAACGATTATTTTTGCTTATACGCAGCGGTTCCGCAACCGAGGCATATACAGGCGAGACAAAAAAGTGTGTGTTTTTGCCTCGTTTCAAATCCAACCGAGGCAATAAAGGGGTTTTTTTTTGTAGAACCAAAATCGAAACCCTAAAATCGTAGACCAAAAATCCCAAATCACAATGTCATTTTTTACGCTGTCGTCGCCTGATACTACCCCCTTTTCCACCACCGTCGTCACTGGAGGTCACTCACGACGCGTCCCTGTTGGCTTCTCTCGCCACCGCGACACCGTTTTCACAAAGGCTAGGTCAGATAGAACCCGTGTTTACTTCGAAGGAGGAAAGCTTCCGCGATCCCACCACTACGAGAACGCCCACTGAGACGTCGGTAAAAGAAATCCCTCCTTGCGACGCTTGAATTAGGACGAAAAGAAAAATAGGAAAAGAGAAAGAAGAGAGTGGTGCTACCTCCTCTTACATCGCAAACCATAAAAGAAAGGGGAAAAGAGAAGGTCTACCCGCGCAACGAAGGACCTGGAAGTCCACCACGAGCCACCATCGAAGGCGAGAACACGCCTAAGTCGTGCTTCCACACTGCCGCTATTCTGCTCGAGACGTAGAATGTTCTCGCCCCCAAGACTAGGTGGTTCGCGAGAAGAAAAAGAGGAGAAGCTGGTTGCTCGTTAACTTGGACAAAGAAGAGAATGAGGAAGAGTTTCCCGTTGTGCGACCCTAAAGTAGGGTTTTCTTAGTGAAATCTGATTAGGGCTACGACCTTGGTTCTATAAAGAACCGATACCTAAACCCTTTAAAAAAAATCAGTTATTTTATGCTTCGGTTCTTTAGACAACTAAGATAATACATCTTTGCGATAATTACAAAAATGTCATCGCACCAGTTTTAGGCATCGGTTCTTTTTGAACTGAGACATATACATTTGTGATAATTACAACAATGCAACTACGCTAGTTTTAGGCATTGATTCTTTTTGAATCGAGGCATATACGTTTGTGATAATTAAAAAAATGTCACCGCACCAGTTTTTTCTTCGGGTACAACTAATTGATGTTAAATGTGCGAGTTAAAATTCTTTTTTAAGTAGTGACTATTATCTTGGGAGGTTGTCTTCAACTTTTCTAAAGGAATTGATATGTTAGACTTGTTGTGTGTACACTTGTTCTTTTCTACTTAGGGTTTCTATCCTAGCACTTCTTCGTTTTGTTTTTCTTTCTACACGCATATTCAAGACTACTTCGTTTCATGTTGTTTGGTTAAACTTCAAAACCAAGGGCTTTATATACGAGTTTCTTTTGTCTCAACACGACTTTAGTCTACTTTCTAGGGTTTAGAGTTTTTTCTCATAACCTTAAGCAAACTTGAGCTTGTATGATGTGACAGAGAAAGTAGCTTTAAGGAAACATTCCCAGATGGTTCTTCTTCTCTTATAAAGTCTTATTCTTGGGTGTCATGATTCTGATCATTACTTTATTGATTTGCACAAATATCAAGAAATAGAGTATACAAGTATCAAAGTACTTTTTTGTACACATAATAAATGTTTTTGAATGGTGATAAGCGTTAAGCAGTGTAGCATGTTCGAGACATTTTATCATTTTTCATTTCGCTAATAAGTGCATCGTTTGGTAATACACATGTATATTCATCATATGGTATAATCATAAGATGCTTTCTGAAGGCTAAAGTTTTTAGCGATCACTTATTAGACGATATTCTTTATAGAAAAATTTGCTTGATACACCACTGATTAAAACATCTATTTTGTCTTTAGTAGTGTTATATAAAAGTTGGACTTCTTATTTTATAAGAAGTTAGCTTATTTTTCTCATATAGTTGAGAGATTTCAACGAGAGAAACTTATCCTTAGATCGTGTTTATGATTTTCTAATCCATTCAAACAATTTGGTGTAGAAAGCATTACTTTAGCTCTTGGTTTCAAATATTATAAAATGCTTCTTTACTAGACATTACTTGTTTCAAACATCTTTCCCTACATAGTAATATTTTGTTTTATGCTGATTGATAAACTTCAAAATTTGGGATGCTTAAACAGTCTATTCAATCTCCTTCTAGTGTTTTTCTTGTGTACTTCAAATTTATCTCTTCCTTTAACAAACTTTCTATACCAGTTTCAGAATGTATAAAAAGTTGACTTCTTATACCGGTTTTGAAACGGATGTAAAAAAAGTTGAATACTTTCTATACCTCCTCATTCTATATTGGTTAAAAAACGAAAAAAAAAACATTTTTTAACGTGTATTAAAAGGCTTTTCTATAATATTGAATATTTTTTGATAAGGTTTGTTTCTTCTTTAGTTTTTTCGTTCTTTAGTTAGTTGAAGATTAGTAGATGAAGTTCTTTAGTTTGTTGAAAATCATTAAATGACGTTCAATTAAGTTCTTTAGTTTGTGGAAACCCATCACATATTTTTGTGGTTCACTAAAGCTCATCCAGTGAAGCTCTTTATTTCATTGAAGCTCTTTAGACACATTTCTTCAATCTTTTTGTCAAGTTAATTACTTCACAATTACTTGACGGGTTCTTCATTTCATCTATGGAGCATAACAATGATGTGAACTAGAAGAGATTGGATGGATTTTCATTGCGACTCATGAGTTGCTCGAGAAGAAAACACTTGTAGAAAGATGTCTCCTGGTGATCCAAGATCGTAACTCTCAAAAAACGTAAAAAAAAGGACATGAAAAAGCAAAACATTTTGCAAAATAAATTAGAAAAGGGATGATACCTTATAAATGAGAAAGAACAAGTCATATTGTTGCTGAATCTAAAAAAAAGTTAAAAAATTCATCACTTGAGAAAATATTCTCAAGATAAATTCCAATACAAGAATAGAGAACTCATAAGATTTTCTAGTGAATTCACAAGGAAAATTTCATTTAATATATTTTACAAGATGGGTTGAATTTATTTTATAAGGAGCATAATAGTTTTGAATAGGAAAAGACAACTCTCAAATGCTTAGAAATATTAGGAAACCCAAATGCAAACCTAAAACTACTTAAGCTAAAGTTAACTCAACTAGTCCTATGTTTATTACTTAGTAAACTCTTAATTAACCCTAACAATCCTATGTTCATTACTTAGTAAACTCCTAATTAACCCTAACATATGGGAGTTCTTGAAAATTAGGAAAAGGCACATGGTAGTTCCTAAATTTAAGAAAATTATCATCATCACACTTCTAATAAGCAAATGTGATATACAAATTATTTAAAATACATGTGAAGTAGTTACAAGTATCACTACACTCATTAAAGCAACATGCAACTTTCTTAACTAGCTAATAAATCTTTCTATCATGATTTTTTAGTGATTCTAGATCGTAGAATATTACAAGAGAATTAAGAAAAATTATATGATCTAAAACTTTACAAAAATGGAGAGCATCTTTACTTTTTTTTCAGCCACTTCTTGTGATACTCCTCATTATCCTCGTTAAATCTTTGTTTTTTTCTTTGTCATGCTTTTTTTTAATTATTCTTGAAGGTTTTTTTCTCCTCCTTAATTAGATCCTTTTCTAAATCATATTTACATTAACAAACTAAGCACACTAGACCAAAAGTTTCAAGTCTAATAAAAGATGTGGTTAAAATGGAATCACGTCAAATTCGTAACCACAATTTTTGAAAGATTTATCAAAACAATGGTCAATAAAAAAAACATAAACTTCTGACTATGTTTTATAAGGTTTTAATCAACTCGAAAAGAAGATTGAAGACTCACTCTTTTATTCTCAAATCTATTCTATTGTAAAAGTGAAAATCATCATCACCATGAATGGTGACCTATATTTATGTATAAATATTACATATACTTTTATGAAGGATTAATAGTTTGATTATGTTCTTGAATACTTAAATGAATTAATTACTACTCTTTAGTTGATTTATGGTGAGCTGTATTTGAATGTATTAGTTCGTGAGCTAAAATCAATGATAAAGACATTTCATTTCCGTTTCGAGAACCATCTCAGCTAATCTACTCCATGCAAGATATTTTCTGTTTATTACATTTCTCTATTTAGTTGTTTTGCCGTACACTGTTTTCTGTAACTACTGTGCTGAGGAATTATAAACAGAGCAGTGATACCTTGACCTCCAAAAGAAAAAATACATGTGTCAAATAATAATATTTTAATTTAAAATCATAACATATTATTATATTATTAAAAATAATATCAAATGAATGTTTTTATCCGTATCAAACTAACTTTTTCATTAAACAATAGAGCAGTGATACCACAATACATTTATTTGACACGGTCAAATAATAATATTCTGATTATAATTATATTATATTTTAATTTATAATCATAATATATAATGTCAAATTAATATTTTTTTAAAATCAGTGTCAACCTAACTTTTTCCTAAATAATATAAGTGCTGGCTGGAACTATTATTTAATTAATATAATTTTTTGTTGCCGTATTCAATAAAAAGGAATTTTTATTGGTAAATAGAAGGAAACAATTGGATCTGGGAATTGCAATTTTGTAAAAGAGTTGTCTAATGATACCAAATCTTATTTAAAATATTTAGAATTTAATATGACCTTCATTTTATGTTCCGTGTTTTTATAAGTTTGGTGCGAATGCTTAAAGATATATTTTAAACTGTAAAATAATTGTTTGAGAGTTTGATTGATCTCTCATAAAATTTCTATTTATAAAAATAAATTGATATAAGATTATATGATAAATATGATAACCTAGACACAATATAATCATGATAGGATAATCTAGATACAGTATAATATGATAAATAGGGTAACCTAGACACAATATAATCATGATAAATAGAGTAACCTAGATACAATATAATCATGATAAATAGGATAATCCTAAACACAATATAATCATAATAAATAGGATAACTCTAAACATAATATAATAATTATAAATAGGGTAAATATTCTAATGAGTAATAAGTAGGCTGTAAGTTTTAACAGATTCATGCAGTAGCATCAATGTAATATTTTGGCAATCTTTTTGGTCTTCTGTGCTTTCAGACATTTGGAAAGTCTCGGAATAACAGGCTATACTATTATATATATATATATATATATATATATATATATATATATTAGGGAAGCAGGTAAAGTTATCGGTTGAAAATAGTTATTGTGTGTGCATGCACATGAAGCTGGAAAAATAGTACATTTGATGGACGATATAGTTAATTGCACTGGTGATGACAGAGGAGACTGGTTCAGATAAAGGTTTTCTAAAAATTGAAATACTCCTATTGTTGTGTCATGCATTCAATAAATTCATATGTTGTGCAGAGCGTATGGAAACAGAACCATTACTTTCGAAATATTGTATGTGGCTGGGATTTGATCTTGTCTTCATTACATTGGTCCCAAATATTTGTTGAAAGCATATGCATGTCTCTTTTATCAGGTTTAGGACGGATTCTGAACATGGTTTTGGTGGAGAGTTCAATCCAAAGAGATGCATTCATTAGCTGTGTACTATCAGTTGGGGACACTTATATTGGAAAAACACATTTTTTGTCTTTTCCCGGTACATCAGTTAACAGGAAATACATAAATTACTATTATTATAAGCTCATTTTGTGAATTTGGTTCTTTGGATTGTATAAAAATCGTATTGGCTATGGAGGTTAATGAAAAAGACTGTGTTTCTTAGACTGTGTTTATTAATGTAGTCTGTACAAGACACGACTGTATTTCTAAAATAGGAGTATTTCTAAAATAGAAGTATTTCTAAAATAGGAGTATTTCCAATATATATCGGTCATGATTGAATTGGCTACATGCTTCTAAAGTAATAAGTGCTGCCTCGTTGCTATACCTACTTACTTAAAAACATATTTTTACTGTATATGTTTCAGGTGACTATATTCCAAAAATCGCATTCACATACCTTACTAGATATAAGAGGCAAGCCCTATATACCCACATAAACATGTTCGGTTGTCATTAGAGCAAAATATATTTATATTAGAATATCTTACGAATTGTATTCAATACAAAAAAAAAAAAAAGTCAAAAGCATAACCGATTTTAAATAAAATTTAATTTTCATTTTATTTTCATTTATGTCGGTTTAGTATACACTAATCATAATAACTTTGAAAAAAAAAATAGATCTAACATTTTAGAAGTACATCCATCTTAAAAGAAAATGTTTAAATCTAAATCTTTCATGAGAAAACCATAAAATCCATGACATAAAAAGGTTTTAACAAACATAAGAAATAAGTAATATTTGATTTTTAATAATTGTCATGTGTTTATTAAAAAAATTAGTTAACATTAATATGTAATTATATTTAAGAAACCTTTCAGAATTTGAATTTATGACGGAAAAAGAATTTTTTTTTTCAAAATTAAGTTTATATCAATGCTATTTTTTTTTAAAAAAAGCCATAGTTATTAATTGCTAAACAAATATTCAATCACTATAACTGTCAACATACCTATTACAGAGTTCAAATAAAATTATAAAATTAAAATTTTATATTAATATTGTATTTGTTTGTCATACTAAAATATATTATGTTAATATTTATTGTATTAAAATCTAATTATTATAAAATATACGGCACAATAGTTAATCTTGGTAATTTTTTTGGCATGAACAGTGCTATTTACGAAAAAATTTAACAACGAATAAGACATTTCATGTACAGAAACAATTGTGCTAATCTACTGCATTCATGAAGATTTTTTTTATTGAGGTTTTTGGTCGTACACTGTTTTCTGAGAATACTGTACGCTTATGAATAGTAGAAGTGCATTTATCTGGCACAACGATTTAATTAATACAATTTTTTGATTGTCATATTCAACGAAAAGGGCCTTCTAATTAGTAAATAGAAGTAAATTATTTATCTTTAACAGTCATCATATCTATTTTATTGTTCCACAAATTTATATAAAATTGGAGCTGAGAATTGCTATATGAAATGTAAATGTAATTTTGTAAAAGAGCTGTCTAATGATACCAAATCTTATTTGAAATATTTAGAATTTAATATGACCTTCATTTTGTGTTAGGTGTTTTCATAAGTTTGGTGCGAATGCTTAGGATATATTATTAATAAGTAGGCTGCAAGTTTTAACAGATTCATGCAGTCGCATCAATGTAATATGGTGGCAATCTTTTTGGTCTTCTGTGCTACACTAGAGGATTTTAATTTATATTTTAAAAGTGATTGTTTCCAGAAGTACATAGGAATAATCTTCACGATATCCTAACAGCAGAAATAAAAAGAAACAAGCAATGGCAGTACTATATTAAAACTAACGAAAAGCTGAAACAGAAATATGAATTAAGAGAAATTAAATTTCGGAATATCAAATTTATTACAGTTAAACTCATCACCTATCAAAGAAGTAAACATTTCCCTCAAATAATTCTTTTTCACAAATCAAGTAAAGTTAGCAATTATCTGTATACATTCCTTTTCTAAGGATATGTGTAGAATGAAAAATCATGTTACTATTTTCTCCATATAACCCTATATATATGTCGGTACGGAACAACATCTTCATTTATTTTAAAAGGAGATACGTACAACTTTTGTCGTAATTCTTGGATTCCAACTTTCTGCTTTAGTGGAAGGCATAGCAATTTTGCATCACGCTTTCTAAAACAAGTACTTTCTAAAGCATTAAGAAAATCAAATAACAACATTTGCACTCTCATATGTTTAAGCATATATTAAGACTATGATATTTACTAGAAGACAAATTTAGACTAAAATTTGTAATATTTTGTTGATAACTAAGAGTATCAATCTATATAAAACTATGTCACTCCATTCTAAATCTTAATACTTTTATACAAATACTACTCAATTTAATTTTCTATTCTTGCGAGTAATAACATACTGATTGTTTGGAAAGAGATGTGTGAAGAATTTAGAAGAACTATTAAAAAAAAATAAACATAGAAAACCAGAGAGAGGAGTAGAATCATATAAAAATTAGTGGAAATGGTAACTTTCCATTTTGTTTTTAGGAGAATTAAAAGTGAAAATGATACAGGGAGGCAGGTGAAGTTATTGATTGAAGATAGTTATTGTGCAACACTATGCTCATGAAGGTGGGAAAAAAAGACATTCGAAGGAGAGAAGTATAGTTAATTGCACTGGCTATGGTGGAGGAGAATCGTTCAGATAAAGGTTTTCAAGAGATTGCAACATTCACACTTGGTTGTGTCTAGCATTCAATTAATTCATATATTGTGCTGAGCAGTTAGAAACAAAACATTGCTTCAAAACATTATGTTTCTGGATGTGTTGTTGTATTCATTAGATTGGTCCCAATTATTTTGTTGGAACTATGCATGTCTCTTTTATTGGGACGGATTCTGAATATGCATTTCAGAACTGAAGCATCTATTGATTGGCTATATACTATTAGTTGGGAATGGATAAACACATATTTAATCTTTTCTGGAAATATCCGTTAACAGTAAATATAGGAATTATTTTAAGCTCATTTTGAATGTGATTCTTTTGGTTGTACAAAAATCAGAATGGCATCTTAAATATGGAGGTTAGTGCAAAGCAAGCAGTGCAATGACAAAGGTGTGTGTGAAGTTGACGGTGGAGAAAAGCAAGGTTAGGCATTACAAAACTGAGTTTCTTTCAGTATTATTCTTTGAAGAGCAGTTTAAGCTTTACAATAACTGAAACCTAGGAAATAAAATGATGTTGCTAAGATTCTACTGTAAATTGCTCATTCAGAATGTGTTTTCATTGTAATAGAATGACATTTTTAGTAAGAAATATTTATGTACGCATTACCTACCGAACAATCAATCATTAATCAGACATCTAATGGAAGACCCTTACTACTGTGTGGCCAGGAGAGGAGACCGAACGGGCAACCTCCAAGGAGAGTAGACCTAATATTGAGTGACTTAAGGTAAAGTGTGATCACACCAATACAGTAAAGGAAACGACAATGGTTATTTTCGCTTATACGCAGCAGTTCCGCAACTGAGGCATATACAAGCGAGACAAAAAAGAGTACGTTTTTTGCCTCGGTTTTGAACCGAGGCAAAATCACACACCTTTTTGCCTCGGTTCAAATCCAACCAAGGCAGTAGAGGGTTTTTTTCTTTTTCGCAATACGTTCAGCTGTGATAGTGCAAGCTCCAAGCAGAATCACCCATGATCAACCAGACCGTTATGACTACACGCAAACAAAACATTCACAAAATTGATCCCATCTAGCCTCACCTCCTCCTTCACCATCTCCTCAAACAACTCCAACCCCTCTTTTCCTCTCTAGGTAATTAAAACGTACGCTCTATTTTTTGTTGTGCTTTAGCTTTGGCAATGAATCCAGATAAGAAGTCCATAAAGTCTTTAAAATTCAAATCGTCAACCATCTTGAGCAGCCTCTGCAAACAAGCACAAAGTCCATCAACAATGGGAAAACAAATCACACGCCACACTTTAGCATGTGGTGATGGGAAAAGAAAGTACAAAAACCATGAAACAAATAAGAATAAATGTTTGGGTCGAAATGACCATAAAGCGAAAAAAGTGAGCACCTGATAAAGCGGATTTAAGGCAAACTCAAGGTTCATAGCAGCGAGAGGCTCGTGCATTTGATTTGAGAAGAGTTTGCGATTTCTGGGTTTTGTTGCAGGTACCATTATGAGGAGACGAACTCGCGAGGTTGAACAACGTCTCAATTTAGAGTTCCATGGCAATTGGAATTTTTTGATTTATGGGTTTGGAGGTGATGAAGATGAATGTGCGAGATGATGGAGTTGATTTCACGACGGCCATGGAGGTTGGCGATGACGGCATGGTGCTGGTAGCAACGACATAGTTGACGGCAAAGGAGGATTAAGGTTTCTGTTCTTATGCAGGTGTGTTCATGGCAGAGAAGATGAATGGTGGCACATTTTGCTTGCGTCGCTGTGCAGATTTCTCTGATCGAGTTGCGATGTAGATTGAGGTTGCAAGGCTGACGACAAAGCTTCGTGAAGATGGCCATGGAAGATTCTCTGTCGCGATGAAGATGGTGAGGCTGTGATTCTGGTAGCTCGTTGATGGAGGATAGCGCCGACGCTAGGTGGCTGACGGCAAGGTGGCTGACGGCAAGGTGGCTAGGGTTTCGCCCAGTGGTGGTAGAGGTCGCAGGGGAAGAAGAAGAACGACGAATGACGAGGCGCGCGCTACGAGAAGAAGAAAACTGTGTAAACTCTTTTCACGTTTCAATAATTTGAACAAAAAAGAGCTACTAACTCAGTTTATCTAATAACCGATGCCTAAAAAGCTAAAAAAAAGGATTGGAACGTTCGGTTTCAAAGAATGAACGTTCGATTTGATGCTTCGGTTTCGTAGATAATCGAGGCAATAGAGTGCATAGGCTTCAGTTCTGCAAGTAACCGAGTCAGTAAGGCCTTTAGACCGCGGTTCGGAGAAGACCGAAGCTGTAGAGATCGACGAAAGGGATTGAAATGTTCAGTTTTAGAGAATGAACATTCGGTTTTATGCTTCGATTTCGTAGATAACAGAGGTAGTAGAGTGCATAGGCTCTGGTTCTACAAGTAACCGAGTCAGTAAGGCCTTTAGGCCGCGGTTCGGAGAAGACTTAAGCCGTGTAGGTTGACAAAAGGGATTGGAACGTTTGGTTTCAGAGAATGAATGTTCGGTTTTATGCTTCAGTTTCCTAGATAACCGAGGCAGTAGAGTGCATAGACTTCGGTTCCTAGCGAGTCGAGGCGTATAGGTTCGTCTTAATTAAAAAAATGTCACCGCGTTTTAATATGCTTTGGTTTTGTAAAAACTGAAGCGTATTAGGCACGTTAAAAGACTATTTTTTTTACTAGTGTCACCACCCGTTGTGTTGTAATCACTACAATAAAAACCCTTATTTTCAACCGATAATTACCAACATATTATAATCCTTCGATAATTTGCATTTGTCGAAGGATTTACCGATGGACTATGGCATGTAACTTCTAAAAAACTTCTAACTTTTCCTATAAGAAATAGATCAATGTCATTCTAGAGAAGTCATGAATCAATATGATGAAATACATGTTGTTGTGATATGAATGCGTCCTCATTGGTCCACAAACATTAATATGAATCAATTCTAGTAAGTCTTTTGCTCTTCATCTTTGTTTGTCGCGAATGATAATCAGTGTTGTTTGTCGTAGAAACATTCTTTGCATGATTTATTATTCTACTTCAAATGTAGAAGAACTTTCATAATGTTTTTTTGATACAGAAGTAGCCAAATCTCCTATGCTAAAGTCATAAGTCATTAACTTCTACCTTTATGAAAATATTAGTTTTAAGTTTGAGGCTTATAGAAAAGTTTTTATTTCTCTTCTCCATTTTTACTTGGCCAATTTCGATCAGTTTACTATAATAAATTTTGCCTGTATATTTCTAAAAAAAGAATATAATACTCTTTCCCCATCATTTGACTAATACTTAAGAGATTTTATTTAAGATTTAAAACTAATAAAATGTTCTTGATAAATTTTGTACATTTCTTTGTCTCCACCATGACAGTTCCTTTGCCTCAAGACCCCATTGTGGTGTCGTTTCCTAATCGAACTTTGAGATTGACAAATTTATCAATGTCTTTGAAGATGTTTTGATGTTTCACCATGTGATTTTTGCATCCACATTTGTTCCCCAAAATTGACATCCAGATTTATCAAGGAAGTGTTGCTCTTGATTATGCTCTTCCGCAAAGCTTGCTTGATGCTTAATTTTACCACGACAATACTTCTCTACATGACCAAATTTATTATAGTACTAACATTGAGATTTTTTATGATGCTAACAATCCTTTTCCAATTAATTGTCTTTTTACAAATGTCACATGTAGGATATTTTTGTTGACGAATCATAAAGAAGCACCTAGAATTTTCTTTATTTCTTGAAAATTCTCCTCTATTTTTATTCCCTTCATATTCTTTATTTTCATATCGTAATTTTAGTTTTGATTGAAAGACATTTTTGATCGAGTCTTCTTTACATCTTTTTAATCCTTGTTCAGAAGCTTTAAGAGAGTTTATTAGTTATGTTACTGACAATCTAACCAAATCTTTTATTTGTTCAATCGCAGTTACGATTGCATCATATTTTTGGAGAATAAAATTAAATTTTTCTCAATGATTTTTTTGTCAAGAATATTTTCGTCATAGACTCTCATCTAACTAACTATTTCTTTTATTCTATAATAGTAGTCTTTAATGGTCTCAAATTCTTTCATTCTTATTAATTCAAATTCTTGTCTTAGTGAAATAAGTTTATAATTGTGTTCCAACCTTGCTTTGCACTTGTGACACTTATTATTCTTGGAAAATTTATATAATCAATTGCTTGTTGAAGAGCAAACGAGGTCCTTAAATCTTTATGCTTGTGTTTTTTCAACTCTTTCTTATAAGTTATGTAAGAGTGGAGTGGCTTCTACACTCTAGATTATTCTAGAAAATGCTACCCAATACTTATGTGGAATATTCCAAATTTTTACATATGTAAAATGTTTTTTTTCTTCTTATCTTATACTTTTCTATAGTATTCTATAATTTTTATTACATTTTAATAGTTTTATCTTAAGATTTTTAATATTTTTCTAAAATTTGCATGATTCACTTGATGAATTTCGCCGATCAGTAAAAAAGTGTGGAACTGCCCATGTTCACTGAGGAGGATCCGGGTGAGTGGATAACCGAGTTATGAATTTATTTTCCAAGAGATCAGATCGACTTGGTTTAGTTGTGTATGGAGTGAGGAACCATATAATTCTTCAATTCCTTTTTTAATGAGGAAGAAGATTTATCGTGGGAGCAATTCAAACAAGCCTTGTTGGATAGAAAGGTTGGGTTAGATGAAGGGAATGCTTGAATTCTTGATCGATCAAATTCCATAGATTCATAAGCAACAATATTTTGCTTATTTCCTTCATGGATGGAAAGAGGACATATTCTTATTCAAATATTCCAGCATATCACTGATAAGAAAAAAACAATGTCAAAACACAGAAATTTAGTTATAATTAATCAGTAATTTAGCTTTAATAGTTATGCACAAAATACATGTTTACCATTACTTTTATTATCATTAGTAATTATGGAAGCGCTATGTTTCAGAATAATGTGATAGTCCATCTTCCATAAAATAGTAAAAATATATTATTAATGGAATCTAAATCCTCTTCTAGGCTACTTTTAATTATTCCATTTAGTGTTCTTCTTTTCAATTCGTGATACGTGATTGAATATTATCTTCTACTATGTTGGAAATTTAAGTGTGAATTCAAGTCCCACATTAAATAGAGATAAAAAATTCATTAATCAATTGTCTTAAGGTTTTGTGTAGAGAGTGATGTTAATCTCATATATGATTGTGCTAAGTTCTTATTGGTATTGTGTCTTCCTAGTGAACCTCTTTTTTGAAATATTAAATGAGTACAATGGTCAATGTATCGAAAGTCTTCCACGATTGAGAATATATAAATTCATTGAGTTTTTGTTTTATCATTGCTAAGTAAGAATCTTTTACAAATTCTTTAGATTCTCCAAGTCTTTTTCATTACACTTATCGTTTTCTTATTGGCTTAGATATAAGAAATTTGATTAGTTTTGTGATGTGCTCTCGTGTATATTATGGGTGCAAGATTCTACTATATCATGCTCATGGAACCACTCCGACCTCTCAATAGTATCCTTTCCTCGGTGATTCAACGAAGAGAGACAAACGTTTGTTCATGCAATTGAGCAACCTAAGGTAATGGTAGTAACAAATAAAGGAGCATGGAGATGTTGGTAGAGGCAATATTTTTCTTGGTACTGGCAGAGGAATTTTTATTCCATCAAGCACCTATTTTGTTTCTGGGCAGTAATGACAAAATTTACAACTATTGTTAGAAATCAGAACACACGGTGGATACATGCTATAAGAAGCGTGGATTTCAGTTCACACTGAAGATGATAATACAAATCAAATGGAATTTGGATTCCTATAAGGCATATTTTGAACACCACTAACTTAATTTTTCTAAAGGAAAATATCAAGACTTATTAGTATTTTGAGGCTGTGAAAAGAATAATTGATAAGACAGACAAATATTAAAATAGTAAAATATAAAAATAATAGTTGAAAAAAATATAATTGTCTTAATTTTATTAGATGTTGTCTTATTTCAAATAATAGTCTACATGAATATTTGTAGATTCCATCTAATTTACATTATTTATTCTAGAAAATTTTAGATAGAACTTACATAGAATGTTTTAGGTTTTTTATCTGGATAAAATCTTCTTGAATTTTTCTCCTATATTAACCTTTTTACATTATTTTAAAATTTATATTATATTTCAATAATTCTATCTTAACTTTATTGTTTCAGAATTTGCATTATATATAGTTTAGTAAGACGGGATTTTTGTAGGAGTCACATATTTCTACTTAGTCTTGTATCAAATTCAATTTATTGGGCTTCCATATATTTTTGCAGATAATATCCTATCAGACAGAATTAAATATTTTATTAAATATCTTATCATTTATAATTATTTGATTTTGATTATTCACAATATTAATTTTATATATGATATAATATTACCATATTATTATAATTATTCATCAATATCTATTTAAAAACATATTTGTTTATATTACTATAATTATAAAATCTTATGATTACTTGTATTTAATACCATTTTGTATTTTATCCCACCTTTTAGTTCTCGGGTTTTGAATAATGATTCCACTTATCACATCTGTTATGTCACTGCTTATTACATTTTACTTCTAATCTAAAAATTAAACCTATTCATGTTTTATCTCGGAGTGTATTTAAACAATACATAACTAATACATATTATCACATTCAATATCATTTTCAATTTTATCTCACCTTTAGTTCTAGGGTTTTGGATCGTAGTTCCCCTTATGACATCTGTCACTGTTTGTTACATTTTAATTCTAATTACAAAATTAAACCTATTCATATTTGACCTGGTAGTGTGTTTTTGACCCCTGGCTATGTTATTTATGAAGTCTTATACATTATTTCTTTTCAGTTTTAATATATATAAACATTATAATTCTTTTAAAAATAAAAAGAAGAGGCTTGTTTTAATGCTTGCCAATATATTTTTTTGGTGTTTCCAATACAGGAGTATTTCCAATATATATAGGTAATCATTTAATTAACGACGATGCTTTTAAGGTAATAATGAATGCCGCCGTAGCTAACAAGTTAGTTAAAAGCTACCTACTTAAAAACATATTTTGATTCTATATTTTTCAGGTGGTTGTATTTGTTACCTGATCACCTTGTTAACATTTTTAATATAAAATGTTATAATCATCTTGCAAAGTAGGGTCAAGAATTTGGGACTCTTGTTTATAAATTTGCATTCATATATCTTACAAGATCCACAAGAATCAAGTCATACCACAATTCATTATAATATAATTCATGCATCAATCTTATATATCTTTATTGATTGTCATTAGGGCAAAGATAAGATATAATGATAATTTTCAACGAATGTTGAGGAACATAAATATGTTCGGTTGTCATACTCATTTGGGAAGGACGGATATAGAGCAAATAAATAGTCATGTGAAAATTGTCTATGCTTAATTATAAGCATTTGTTTAATGTTCTAAATCTTATTACTACACCAAAATAGATATTTATCCCGTAACGTAAACAAGTAAAAATTTGACACTAATTAATTAATACTGTCGGATTTTTTTAATCATAAAGGCTGATTTATTATTATCGACTTTTAAAGACCAATTTTAGGTCAACGTTAATTTATCGTTAATTTCTTAATTAAAGGAGTTTAACCTATATCAAGTTGATGCTAATTATATATCTTTTTAACATTAACTTAATTTGCAGATTTAGTCTATGAAATTGAAAGTAATTTAACAAAAAAAAGTCTCCTACAATGCTTCCAACTTTAAAAACTAGAAATGATAAAATAAAACAAATTATATTGGTGATAATATGAGAAAAGTGTGAATAAAGAAGAAGATAAATTTTTTTTAGTAAATGTAAGGCATTTAGATAAAGAAGATAAATATAAATGATGAGTGTGAATAAAAGATATAAGTATAACCAATGTTAAAGAAAATGAAAAAAATTGAAGAGGAGAAAAATTCACCATTTGTTTAATAAACATCTTTATATTAAAAATAATTTTTAACTTAGTTTAACAAAAACAATTACTTTTACCCATTGCAAAATAAAATAATAGGTAGCATTACAACAAAAAAGTGAGCTACAGTAATTCTATTATTAAAGTGACTTTATTATTTTGGATTAAGTAAAATGTTAACAAAAGTATTTATTTATTAAAAAATAAAAAAAATAATTTTATGCTTTTAAATATGTTTTGAAAAGTTATCATTATACATTGAAATCAACACTCAACACGTTACAATTTCACCGACAATAATATATAGACTTATTTCGTTTTCTATGGTTAACCTGTTATTTTATTAAAAAAGGGTTTTTGAGTAGATCAGAACTTTATGTTGGATAATTCAAAATGATTTGTAGAATAAATATTTTAGGAGTCTCGTACTAGGTGGTCATGAAGATTCAATAAATTCTCTTTTTCATCAGCTTAAATTGTACAGTTAAATTTAATTCAATTCAAAGTCGCTGATTTGAGATCTGACATTCGTATTCCTAAAAATAAACGAACAAATACTGATGGAGGGTAGCAGAAAGTAAGAAAACATGTAAATACTATGTATGAACATTTTGAATCAACTGAAAAGGAAACGCCTATATATTGGAGTTTAGGAACATACCACTTTGATCCTGAGACCCATCTTCTTAAAGATGACAGATGAATATTTAACCTAAAGGTTTTCATTTAAGGTACAGTATTTATACGTATTAGGGTAACAATCACCTACGGCTGAACCCTTTCAATATATCGTTCTCTGTATGTATATATTAACTCTTGGACTGCACTGCATAATAATAACAGCAATGACTGATTCGGGTTACCTTACAACGGTTTGGAATTAAAAATGGGAAGGGTGCCATGCTGTGACAAGGTAGGACTGAAGAAAGGACCATGGACTCCAGAAGAAGACAAGAAGCTCCTCGACTACGTTCGGAAGCATGGCCATGGAAACTGGCGTGCAGTGCCTGCCAAAGCCGGTAACAATACAACTTCTCTGTACCCTTTTTTTCTCAATCATTGACTCTACATGTGTGATTTATACCTAGGTCTTGAAAGATGTGGAAAGAGTTGCAGATTGAGATGGATTAACTATCTCAAACCTGACATAAAACGAGGAAACTTCAGCGCGGAAGAAGATCACACCATTATTCAACTTCATGCTCTTCTTGGAAACAAGTGACTTTCTTTTGGTTTTGATAGATACTTTTGTATTAGTAAATCAAATGGGTAATCATATATTTCTCAGAAGCTAATCATGTTTCTCTATTTCACACACAGATGGTCAATCATAGCAGCTCACCTGCCCCAAAGAACAGACAATGAGATCAAGAACTATTGGAATACCAACATTAAGAAAAGACTCATAAGAATGGGCTTAGATCCCATTACCCACAAAACAATAGAAAATAACACGTTTGAACCCCTTGGTGTTGGCCATGACAACCCCAAGGACAACATCAATATCTGCCACGTCGCTCAATGGGAGAGTGCTCGACTTGAAGCTGAAGCCAGAGGATCTATGGTGCAAGTTGGATCGGAATCCTCGCGTTTCTCTGGGCTAATTTTAAGTAAAATTCCAACTCAACCTCGTCTTTCATCACATTCAGTGTCAACCGAAAACAACACAGCGTATAACATGTATGCCCTCGTGCTTGCCACAAATCATGATTTTCGGTCATCTGTATCCACTTTGAGCATTCCCACACTTCCTGCAGTTTCTAATATTCCACAAATCACCAACACAGAAAGTTCACTTTCATTTGAGTGTCATAATAATGTCATGGGTGCTAGTAGCCACATTCAAAAGTTAATGGAAGGTTGTGTATCAAACTTACAAGATGATGACATTATGGTGGCTTTGGAAGGATTTAGGACAGCAAGGTCCGAGAGTATCGAAGAGCTTTTTAATGATTCCGCTTCCTTTTAGAAGGTCTAATACGACGATTTGTTTTAAAATATCTGTCATTCGTAGTTTCTTCTGTTTGGAGTAGTTTTCAGTTTCATATCTGATTGTGTTCTCAGTATGTGTCTCACACACTTTATTCGATCTTGATATGTTTTGTTGCCCTTGTTTTTCTTTTCTCTTTTTTCATTTATTCGTATGGCACCGAAGATTGTGGACATTGTTACTATTGTGCTTTTCACATATACTACACAGCAGAACAAACTCATACTTTTTCACCAAAATTGAGTCATCCACTTGTCTCAAGCTTCTGTGTATGATTCAATCAATGCATGATTACAGAAACCAATTCGTGGTTTATTTTACCAGTAAAAGTTTACAAATTGCGCTGGTTTTAATATTAACACCTACTAGTTTGATGATTGCTGTTGCTGAATTAGTATATGCTCCAATGTAATCGGATTACTTACCTTTTATTGTTTTTTGTCAGTGGAATTGCAGTAACTACATATACAGTTGTGTTTGGAATTGGGAAAGACTCTTTCTAGCTTTGTAGGACATGAAAGTAACTTATGATGGCGGTTCTGTATTCTTGAGCATTCCTTATGCTTAAGATTTAGTTTCCTTTAGTTTTGTTGAAATATTTCTTATAAAAAGTACTTAAGGTGAATGACAAGGTCGTGATGTTACATTTTACTATCATCTCTATTGGTGTTTAGCAACTTAAATGAAAAATCATACGATGAAAAGAAATGTATGTATCCACTGCTTTTGGGAAAGTGTTTGTTTGGTTGTTAAAATATCATTTTCCATAATTAAAAGAATTAACGCAGTCTTCTCTTTTGTCAATGTTACTTTAATTTCAGCCTCATTGGTCGTACACTCAATACTACATTGTGTTAGTCATGGAAGACCTCATTTTGAATTATTTTTTATACGACACAACAAAAGTATAATCTCTTATTCTAAGTTCATCTCTTTCTAATATTTTGTTTCACATTTTAGATAAGATTTATAACCTTCCAAAAATATTACAGTCATTCTTATTAGAGTGTAATACAAATTCTAGAAGAATATAGAACATTATATGATAGAAATATTAAAATGTAATACAAATTCTAAAATATTGTAAAAAAACTTAAGATAGGAAAATAAAAAAATCAAGAACATTCTATATAGGTAAAAATCTAGAACATTTTACATAAGTTGTAAATAGCATTTTCATAGAATAATTTATCTTAAGACAAGATTGCCTAGCAAAACGTGTTTTGCAGTTTAACCAATAGTGTTTAACAAACTTTCGTCTCATAAAATGAACCATTTATGATAAGCATTGTAAACCCTATAATTATATAAAATGTTATCCTAAGCGCTTAATGTTACTCAAAAAGTAGAACTAGTTTAAACGCTAAGTACATATACCTTACCTAAATGCTTCATAACACCTAACATATTAAATGCATGTACGAATAATACTCTTTTATCTGTGGTGTTGTGTTATCTTTATCTGTGCAAATCACAAAAGTTTTACATGTGTTCTTAAATAGAGCATTTAGGAAAGACGTTTTAAGAAGATAAAGTAATAACACAAGTATTTTATACTGGTTCACTCAATTCTGAACTACATCCAGTCTCCTTTAAGAACTCTTAAGAGGTTCCTCTAATGGTATCCAAGATTACTGAGTACAAACCACTCGTAATATACACCAAGTATTCTAATCAGTCGTGGTCTTCTAATCAATGTTGATTAATCCAAGTTTAACCACTCTTGGTATCCAAGTATTCTAACTACTCCTAGTATTAATCCTAAATAACTGTCTATAACAAGTTTTAATTATCTTCAAAATTCCCAAACATAATCAGTCTTGGTTTACAAGTACAAATTATGATAACTCTTAGTGAGAGGATAAATACAATATAAAAAAATATGAGAACTTGTGAAGTTCTTTCTTTTGTTTTATGAACAGACTCAGACTATGTAAGTTTATTCAAAAAATAACGTCAATGTAGACGTTGGATACTACACGTCATACGTCTATACAGACGTCCGATAGTACAGATCAACCGTTTATATAGATGTGTAACTGTGGCTGGCCGACGTGTAATGTCCTGGACGAATATTGGCTCTGTAATCCATTAGACGTCTGCATGTGCACAGTTCAAAAACACAGTGGAGGGAAATGGAGGAGTGCACCATTCAAAAACACAAGAATCGCCGGCCAAGAACCCTCAAAATCGTCGACCAAGGACACCCGCAAAACTACACCAAAACGCAACGAAAATGCATTATAATCGATTCAAATGGAAGATAATTCATCAAAGAATAATGTAATCGAAGTAAAACTAATTTTAAACGGTGTAAAAGAGAGAAAATGAACCTCAAAAGCTTTGGCTGTGGAGAGAAAACGCGAGAAAGATGATGAACACTAAGTGTGCGTAACTGCTGCCTCGCGTTCGCAGTTTTGGTAATAACTGAATTTAGATGTCGGGCCCCCACCTAGCCGACATCTAAATGATTATAGACGTTTGTCCCCTTTCTGAGCCAACGTTTAAATGGTTTAAAATATAATTTTAGTGGACACGTTTGGCGTCCGAGTTAGGAGGGACCGACGTCTAAGACCTATTTAGACGTCAGTGCTGACTGACAAACGTCTAAGGACAATGCAACAATCACTTTTTCAAGCAATTTGGCGTCCGGGGGATGGGGGTCGACGTCTAAATAAGACTTTAAACGTCTGTGTGGCGGGATCGGATGTCTAAATGGTAACTTTTGGAAATCTGACTACCTCATTAGCGTCCAATGGTTGGCCCCGACGTTAAAATAGGTCTTAGACATCGGGCACCTTAAACCCGGACATCTAAAGCCAATTAAAATATTAATATTTTGTATTCATTAATCTATTTTGGGCATCCAATTGCATGAGCTTACGTGTATTATTCGTTAGACGTCGGGGACCCTCCCAGACCTCTAAACAATGATTTTAATTATAAAAATATCACCAATCATTATTTCACGTTGAATTTTCGGTGATCAGACGTCTAAAGAGTGACGTTAAATGCCTTTTCTGCACTAGTGTGCCTTCTCATGCGAAGATATTCATTTTTATAGAAATGAATGTATTTCTATTAGAAGTTTATAAATCATATCTAAAATGTATTTCTGTGGTATCAATTAAAAAACAAGAAAAATACATAAAATTACTACAACATTAGTGCAAAATAACGTCTTCCATTCTAACACGATGTAGTATTGAATGTACGGCGAATGAGACTGAAACTAAAGTAACATTGACTAGATGAGAAAACTATGTTAACTCTTTTAATTATGGAAAATGATATTTAACAACCGTACGAAAACTTTCCAAAAAACAATGGATACATGCATATATTTTCATCGTATGGTTTTCAATGAAAGTTGCTAAATACTATATAGAGATTATAGTAACATGTAACATCACGACCTTGGCAGTCACAATATGTAGTTTTTATAAGAAATATTTCATTAAAACGAAAGGAAACTAAATCTTAAGGACAAGGAATGCTCAATAATAGAGCATTGGAACATGAAAACAAAAATATAATAATCTGTTTCATGATAACAGAATGCATAAAGCGGGTGAGACACATACTGACACCCAACAACCTGACATGAAACTGAAAAACCCTCCAAACAGAAGAAACTACGAATCACAGATATTTTAAAAGAAACGGTCATATTAGGCCTTCTAAATGGAAGTGGGTTCATTAAACAGCTCTTCGATACTCTCAGACCTTTCTGTTCTAAACGCTTCCACAGCCACCATAATGTCATCATCTTGTAACTTTGATACACAACCTTCCATTACCTTTTTGATTTGGCTACTAGCTCCCATGACATTATTATCACCCTTGTATGAAAGTAAACTTTCTGTGTTCTTCATTTGTGGAATATTAGAAACTGCGGGAAGCGTGGGAATGCTCAGAGTAGACATAGATGAACGAAAATCATGAGTTGTGGCAAGCACGAGGGCATACATGTTATAGGCTTTGTTGTGCTCGGTTGACACCGAATGTGATGAAACACAAGGTTGAGTTGGAATTTTGCTTAAAATTAACCCAGAGAGTTGCGAAGATCCGGATCCAATAACTTGCAACTGAGATCCTCTGGCTTCAGCTTCAAGTCTAGCACCCTCCCATTGAGCCACGTGGCTGATATTGGTGGTGTCCTTGGACTGGTCATGGCCACCACCAAAGGGTTCAAACGTGTTCTTTTTTATTGTTTTGTGGGTAATGGGATCCAAGCCCATTCTGATGAGTCTTTTCTTGATGTTGGTATTCCAATAGTTCTTGATCTCATTGTCTGTTCTTTGGGGCAGGTGAGCCGCTATGATTGACTATCTGTACGTGCAATAGATAAACATAATTAGATTCTGAGAAATATATGATCAACTTTTTGATTTACTAATACGAAAGTATGAAAACCCAAAGAAGGTCACTTGTTTCCAAGAAGAGCATGAAGTTGAAGAACGGTACGGTCTTCCTCGGTGCTGAAGTTTCCTCTTTTGATATAAGGTTTGAGATAGTTAATCCACCTCAATCTGCAACTCTTTCCACATCTTTCAAGACCTAGATATATATATATATATATATATATATATATATATATATATATATATATATATATATATATATAAATCATACATATCAACAACATGCACACTCATTGATGAGAAAAAAAGGGTACACGGAAGTTGTTATTACCCGCTTTGGCAGGCACTGTACGCCAGTTTCCATGACCATGCTTCCGAACGTAGTCGAGAAGCTTCTTGTCTTCATCTGGACTCCATGGTCCTTTTTTCAACCCTACCTTCTCACAACATGGCATCCTTCCCATTTTCAATGCCGAACTATTGTAAGGTAACCCGAATCAGTCATATGCATACATAGAAGGATATATTGAAAGAGTACAGCAGTAGGTGATTGTTACTATAATACGTATAAATACCGTACTCAATAGGAAAACCTTTAGGGTGAATATATAGGAGAACAGGTTAATGTCCCCCAACATTACTTCCGCTGAAAATTATCATTATCACTTAGCTTTGTCCTAATGTGAGAATCGATAATGATATATAAAATAGAGGTGTTCCTTAGGTCGAAAGTCCAATGAGTTGATGTTATGTTTAATTAATGCTTCGTTATTCGTTTAGAAAAAAAGTAAAATTACAAAGTGAATTAATTTTGATTTTCTAGCATTGTAACAAAATAACAATGTAATTGATTATAAAGTCATAGGATAACATAGACAAATATTCATTGGAGTTGGATCTAATAAACTAAACCTGATCAAATAATCTTCACAATACAATTTCTAACATTCACATCCTAGTTTCACTAGTCCTAATCCTTAGAAACTAGTATTAATCTTTAATGTAAAAATATTAATCCCTTAGTTATTAATATCCAATTTACATTAATATCGAGTGTTAAGAATGACCTCGTAAGCTCAAAGTTGATCCCTAAAACTAAAAACTCATGACTATTTTATCTTGTTTAATTTCTAAATAATTTTCCAATTAATAGAGACCAATAGATTACACAGATAATCCTATCATGCTGATAAAATCATAGATAGAACACAAAAACAATGTAGAAGTTGTATTGATTCAAAAAATTCTACATAAAGCTTAGCTCATATATCCAACCACAACGAAATTAGAAATTAATTACTCCATACTAATAAAATAAAGAAAAATAACAACGGTTGTTTTTTACAATAGACAGCAATTTTTGAATCGAGGTATATTCTGGTGATGTAAAAAAATGTGGGTTTTTGGCATTAGTTAAAAACTAAGATAAAAAAGGTGGGTTTCTTCCTCAATTTACAATTGACTGAAGTCGTAAACAAAAATAAAAGGTTTTTACTAGCGGTTGTGTAGGGAACCACTGTCATGGATTGCGCCATATTTTAAAAAAACATTTAATTTAGGTTTACAGTATCTATTCAGAACCGTTGCCATAGACCCTTAAAATTAAATATTTTTTCTAAAATATGGTGCACTTTTTGACATTGGTTATGTTAAGACAAAATCATCCATACGTTTAAACGCTCTCATGTTTTGAAGTTTAATCAAATAACATTAAACGAAATAAAAAACTGAAAATACATTAGGATGAAACACAAGACTTAGGCTCAAGAATCCCTAACATAGAAAACCCTTATGAAAACCTTTAGGATTGTAGAAATCATAAAAACATTTAAATAAAAACTTTCAGAGGCAAAGCATAACAAATGTTTAGTCAAAAGCGTCTAAGAGAGTTTAAGCTAAATATGTAGCTTACTATACCCAAAGTGGTATCAGTTGAACTTTTGGGAAAACGAAAAAGTGTCAAGACAATGTCTTTCACGAAAACATTTTAAAAGCCTAAACTTGAAACACCAAGGTAAACATAACTTGTTAAACGCCATTGCTATAAAAAGACAAAAATCGTAAAAAGTTTTTTCATCAGTCTAAACGATACCTTGAGTTAAATTGTTACTTCATCCAACAATGAAGTTCCTATTCAACGCTTGGTATCTTTAGAAGAAGATCTTAATTGTTCAAAGCTACCCCAACGGTAGGAAATGAAAAACACTTTGTTATTCTGAGCAAGAATTAAATGTTCAACATTCAAAAACAAAAAAATGTGATAAGAGACAAGACATATTTGTTGCATGCACAATCTATTTTATTCTTTGTAGATAACCTACTATATACACATCCACAAACCTCAATTAAGATATCAGAAGTGGATATTAGAGATAAAAGAGATATTCACATAATATTCCTCACTTGAAGCAGTGTCTAAAAGAAAGTATTACCTACTTCAAATAAAGTATTGAAAAAATAAGTCTGCTATAACAAGTTGACTTTAACCAACGACTGTTGTACACAAAGAAAGATAAGGCACAAGAATCAAGGCCAAAAGCTTAGTCCAATTAAGACAAAATTGTCTATGTGTCAAAACTCTCTCATGTTTTGAAATTTAACCAACTAACATTAAATGGAATAATAATCTGAAAATAACATAGGAAGAAACATAAGAATTAGAACCAAATTCCCAATATAGAAAAACCTTAGGAAAATACCTAGAACTTTAGGAAAAAGAAAAACAATTAAGTCAAAACACTCTAACGTCATGCTATATGACTATTAAGTCAAAAGTTTCTAAGAGAGTTGAAATTAAACGTGTAAAGCTTATCATACCCAAAGGGTATTTAGTTTAACTCTTGGGAAAACGAAACAATGTCAAGACGATGCCATTGACAAAAACAAAAACACCCTAGAAGATGAATACTTAAAACGTTTACTAAGTCTAAACGATACCGTGAGCTAAACTCTTACTTTGTCTAACGAAAAAGTCTTTACTCAAAACTAGATATCTTTAAAAGAAAAACTTAATTGTTAAATGTTACCTCAATAGTAGGAAATCAAAAAACACTTTGTTTTTCTGAGCAAACATTAAATACTCAATGTTCAAAAACAACAAAAGTGACAAGAGAAAAGACAAATATACTGCATGCACAATCTATTGTATTATTTGCAGATGAGGTACTCTACACGCATCCCCAAGCTTCAAATTATAAAAAAAAAAAAGATTAGAAGTGAGCGTTAGAGACAAAAGAGATATTCACAGAATCTTCTACACTTGAAGCGGTATCTAAAAGAAAGTACAACCAACTTCAAGCAAAGTACTGAAAAAGCATATATGCCCTTACAAGTTGACTTTAACCAATGGTTGTTGTACACAAAGATACTAGATTCACATATGTACTATAAATCTCTAACCACAACAAGAATAAACTCCTAAGGTGAGGCTACACATACTCACATTAGGAACCTTGCCTACACAGCAAAGATAACTACAATTCACAAAAATTACAGAAAAATAAAACCTAATACACCTCTAGTGTTGATGTTACAAAGAACATAGAATTCAGACCCTTCCTAGATAATTTCTCTCACTCTTGAAAGCTTGCAACTTTAAATTTGCTCAATTGATGTTATGCTTCTCCAATAATGCTCCAAAACTTCACAACAAATGTTCTTGTTTCACAAATGAAAATGCTTATAATTTTTTTCAAACCTACAAAAAGATTTAACCACATATATATATAGTAAAGGCACATTACTGTTAGTTTGAATCGATTATGTTATTTTCTTAATCGATTAAAAGAGAGAGCTAAGTTTCTTGATGTGCATCAAACAATTTTAATCGATTAAATTAGTTTCTTAATTGATTAAAATATACATATTGTTTTAATCTATTAAATAAGTTTCTTAATCGATTAAAACAAATATCAAACATCATCTCTTAACAGTTTTAATATTCAGTTCATATCATCCTATATTCAACACAAATAACACATACATTTTAACCTAGTTTCACAACTTATTAATCATGCTAGGAACATAATTCAATATCATAAAAAAATATCATTCAATTTGTACTAAAATATGTTAAGAAAAAGTTAATCATTTTAACCATATTAGTTACTTGGATTAGAGGCTCCCCTATCAACAATGTAGCATCCGCCATGGTTGGGCACGATGGAAGGTTACTAGCTCATACCACTTGTCAAAATAATTCTAGGATGGGAATCGAAGAATTACAGAGGCAGACTAGGGAGGCCAAAGAAGAAAAGCATCTGAATATTAAAAAAAATAAAGGGTTAAATATGTTTTTAGTTCCTAAACTATTGGTCGTTTCTGGTTTTCGTCCATCTTTCAAAGTAAGGTACAATTTAGTCCTCATTCTTTTCGAAACGTTTGTTTAAACTTTGGTTTTAGTCCTCGTTTTGTTGACTAAATGAGGACCAAATTTTTAACGGTGTTAGTTTTTGAAGACTAAAACAAACGTTTCGAAAAGAATGAGGACTAAATTGTACCTTACTTTGAAAGAGGGACGAAAACCAGAAACGACCAATAGTTTAGGGACTAAAAACGTATTTAACCCAAAAATAAAAGTCAAATTCGAAATCCAAAAAATAAATATCGAATTTAAAAATTTAAAAGAAAATAAATAACAAATTTCAAAATTAAAAAAAAAATAATATATATATATATATATCAAATTTTGAAATTCTAAAAAAATAAGGTTTTGAAATTTAAGAAAAATAAATACCAATTTCATATTTTGAGAACAATAAATCCTAAATTTTAAAATTCAAAAGAAATAAATACTGGATCTCAAAATAAAAATAAAAAAAATACTAAAATTTAGGAGAAATAAATATGGAATTCAACCATTCGAAATACGTTCTTGAATCGGATGTATTGTATAGTAGATTAGTCGAACCAGAAATTGGATTGAGAAATGCGGAATACAGTTTGCATCGCGATTTGGCCAATACGAAAATTAGGTTTATGTTTAGCCATGGATAGCCAGATTCACCTATTCTGAAGTCGTCAACATGATCATCAACGGCTCCCCAAAACCACACTAAAGAAAGCTTGCACCCAAAAACACTGTCATAGCTATTGAGACCGTCTCTCGCAAAAGCCACCGGATGGAAGAAAAATGATTTCACATACCACACCCACCATCCTCCCAACGCAAACCACCGCATCAAACCAGAAGCACCGCCCACCCCACGCCTACATGAATAGGTCCAAATCTTATCCTGTAATGGGTGAAAACCTTCATAATGAAGAAGGAAGAATTAGGAGGTGCAGGGTTCTCCACGCACCAAGAAACCAAAGAGAAGGGAATGATGGAGAGAGGGAGGTGCATGGGATTTAAAAATGGCTACTTGGTGAAGGAAGAACCAAAGGGTAAAATTGGAAGACTGGTGTTGTAGGAAGAAAAGATGGAGGCGCAAGAAGAAAGAGAACCAACTCTTCGAGCCGAATATCATGAGTAAAATTCTACATGAACAATCAATAAATTTAACTATAAACTTAATCACATTAGATTAATTGTTAAAAGTAATCATTTTGAAAATTTCAGTGCCTAATCGTAAAAAAATCTTCATTTTGATTAAAAAAAATAGTTAATCTATTTTTTAATTTTCTTTTATAAAGGGTTGGCATGCAAAGTATCATTATGAATTAAATAATTGAAAACTAAATTGGTGCTTCAATGTTGATTTATATTTTATTTACTCTTTTTTGTATTTAAAAAAAAATTATAGTCACAATTTTTTATAAGCATAATAAATATGTATTTTGGAAGAATGTGATCTTTAAAACTTTTAATACAAAAAAAAAAAAATTAGTTTATGACGTCAAGAATCTATTACTAAATTCTTCATAATAAAATTTGTCACAAAATATATAAAATAAAATCAATGACACTTTTTATGATAATAATTACAAGAATTACAATAAAAAATCTCACAAAAATGAGTTCACAATTAAGAATGTAAATTTTCGGTGAAAGAATTAAAAATGTAGTGTCTTTGATTCTTGTGATGCACCAAAGCAAAATATATGACGCTCTAAGTATGATTTAGCATAAGTGACATATATATTGCTTTAAGTACTCTTACTTAGGCACGTGAAATATGCTTTAACCAACCAACTTGAAATTAAGTGTTTCAATTTGTGAATTTATGCTTAAGCAAAAGCATATATATGAGTGCTTAAATGAATGTATTTACATTGTGAAATAGATGCTTAAGCGAGATTTTTGTAATTGCTTAAGTACTAAACTTAAAAGTTTCTAAGTAGCTTAAGCAAATATAAGGATTCTTAAGTGAACATAAGCTAATGAACTTGACATACTAAAGTAACAACTTAAATTTGTCTCCTCAGTAGACCCTTAAGTGATGATACACAACAAACTTAAGAACTTAGTGTTTCGCTTTAGACGTTCATGCTTAAGCAAATTCTAATGTGCACTTAAAAGAATTATATAATTTGATAAGGTTGACATTGTTAAATATTTACTTGAGCAAAAATTGTGTAGATACTTAAAAAATGTTATTTAATTTAAAGTTATACTAAAATGATAATCATAATTATTTTTTTAATCCATATAATATTTGTAAATCATGAATAAAGATATGCAAACATTGTAATAATTTAGAAAAGTATAAAACAAAAACAAAATTTAAATAATCAACAATTAAATTTCTATATTCTATTTCTCATCGTCACTTGAGTTAGAGATAAAGGGGTTATTTTTTGAGTTTGAGGATTTAATTGGTGGCTGCTCTCCAAGCTTGTATGAAATTAATATAAGTGACATATTTTGCTCATAAAAAATCTATGAAAGCATATTCATATATGGTATTTGAATATGAAAGTGGACCTCCGTATTAAAACTCGTACTTCATAATTCATAATCGTAAGATATAATCCGTTTTGTTAGATTAATACAATAGAAATATGTGGATGTAATTCAACCCAAACTTAAGAAATTTGTAATTGATTATAAACAATATTTTTAATCTATTAAATTGTTCTTATCAAATTTGAAGTTACTCTAGATAACATTTTAATCCATTACATATTTGTCTTAATTGGTTAAGATACCTTAGAACCATATAGTAGTTTTAATTTTAATTAAATCATAAATTATTTAAAAACTCAATTCAAAAACTTTAATTTATTAAATATTCAGATCATAAAAATTAGTAAAAATTAAATTAAAAGTTTTTAAATCTATTATAGACTTAAAAATTTATTAGGTCATTTTTTAAATATATTTTCAATATTAATTTTTACATTTCGATACCTATAATGTTAATCCACACTTTTAACTTTATTTATCATCAACGTCCCTGATGCAATTAAAGAATTAATATTAAATATAAAAATTATGTAAAGAACAAAGAAATATATTTAAACTTATCATAAATAATTAAGAAAGTAACATTTTTGAAGTTTTTACTTACTTATAAATTAAATTTTATTAACAAATAAGGAAACATCTTATTTAAATACCCATGAACTATCTAGAATCTTACAAGTTAGCACTACCTCCGACACATATTTTCAGCTTCTCATAACCAAACCAGTCTGAACACATTTTTCAGACATTAATGGCTATTTAAGACTTTGAACGTGCACAGTAATTTTAATTAGAAAATAAAAGGACAAAGAACTGTGCAATTAACTGCATCAGCCTACCTACAGCTCTGAAGCTCTGAAACTCTGAAGGGAGAGATATACGTGTATCCCGCAACCGTAGTCTTGTTCAAATAATTGAAAACTTTAGTACTTAATTATTACTTCTTCCATCAACTTTTTAAATTTCCTTTAAGACATTTTCAAATACATCAATTTATTTTATTTTAATAAAATATTTAGACAATTTTCATTTCATTTCATTTCATTTTATTTTATTTTTATTTTTATTTTTATTTTTATTTTTAAATTTATTTTTAAATTTATTTTTAAATTTATTTTTAAATTTAATTTTTTTATTTTTTTTATTTTTTATTTTCTTTTAATTTTATTTTATTTTTATTTTTATTTTTAAGCTTAAATGCTTATTTCGTTCCATGTTAAGAGATGAATTTCAGTTTAGTATCCGGTTTTAAAAATGAAGACATTGGGTCCCTATGTTATGAAAAGTATATGAATAAGGTCCACAAAGAAAGAACAAGTTCAACAAATCATCAAAGAAAAAACTGAACAAGAGAAAAAAAACTGGACAGTAGAAGAGAGAAGAGAAAAAATACGTCCACATCAGCATGTACTTAACGTTGTTGCTGTCAACTTAACGGACAAGACTTTATTCATACACTTTTCATTACATAGGGACCCAATGTCTTTATTTTTAAAATCGGGTACTAAACAAAAATTCACCTCTTAACATGAGGACGAAGTAAACATTTAAGCCTTATTTTTATTTTTACAAAAGACGTCATCTTAGTTAGGTTGTCACCTTTTCTGTTAACAATTAGAATATGTATTTAAAGAAAATGTTTATAATTGTATGCTTATGTTAAAGAAAATAAAAAATATTATGTTAAGTCATTTAGTCATGAGTGGTTAAGATACCTTTTAATCCAATGTGAAATGGTCGGTTGTTTGGGTGGTAGAACTATAAATAAAGTTAGTAATAAGAATAATCATCTTAACCTTAATTCAGATTATTACTATGTTAGGCCGTAATTAGGCCAACACTAATTAGAGGTCTATCCTAAAATCTATAAATACAAGTTTGATATCTAGGTAGTTAATTACTTTTAATACACATTTATTGCTACAACATTATGACAAATGCTAGCTTTAGTATCAAAGTGTTTTCTACAGGTAGCACCCAATCCAACCAATCTTGGAGACTTTATGGAATAACACTAACCTCAACTCCATAAACCAAAACATTTTTCCGCCTATCGTAGGGCTCGAGGATGAAAGAAAGAAATCCAATGGTGACCACAAGAAACATGGGAGACCAATACGAGCTGATAGAGCTAATCAGGAAATGCAAAGGCAAATGCAGGAGATGTAGAAAAGGTATGAGGCCAAGATAACTGCGTTGAGGGCCGAGCATGTTGTCGGTCGATAAGAACAATCGACCCAACACTCGATGTCGATCATTCCCACAACGTCGAAGGAAAACAATCAGGTTGAAGGACTAAGTAGGATCGGTCAGGAGATGAGTAGTGTCGGGGTCAGGACAACCCTTTCGTCAAAATGGTACAGACTAAGGGCCTACTACCCTTCATTATTATTGTTATGGAGACACCAATGCCTATGTTTGAGAAGTACGATGGGTCAACCGATCCGAACGAACATCTTCGTTCGTTTGTAAACACCATAGCGTTCTATTCATTGAGTGATCCCGTGTGGTTCCGAGCATTCTCTCTTTCCTTAAAGGGAGAGACATCAACATGGTTCAATACCCTGCCTCCCAACATGGTGGACTGTTTTGCCACCATTCGTTGTTTGTTCGACAAGCAATATGCCTCTAGCTGAGTCCAGAATTTAACACACCTCGCGCTTATCAGCACCAAACAGGGGAAGGATGAGTCATTGAAGACCTTCATGGACCAGGACAACAAAACCGCTTGGCAGGTGAGGGATGTTAGTCAGGAGCTTCCTCAATAATCTGTCGAAGGCCCTGAAGGTAGGACTATTCACGAATAGCCTATGTGCTAGGCCACCAAAGACCATGGACGAGCTACAAGAGAGGACAACTGAATTCATGCTCATTGAGGACATGCATGCCTTTCAAAAACAACAACAAGAGGAGGCTGCTACCACATCTGCGGGAGGGGAGCAGAAGGATAGTAGAAAATTTTTCGGTGATGGTGACAAGGGGGTGGTCAAAGCCAAAAGACCTCCCCCGAGTACCCAAGTTCAATCAATACATGCCTTTGAATGCTAGAATCTTGAAGAAGGCATTAAGTGCTGACCTCCTTGCCCCTCTTAAGAAGAAACAAACCTCGAGGAACGCTGATTGTAAGAAACTTTATTGGTACCATCAGAACCTTGAACACATAACAGAGGAGTGCTCCACACTTCACAACAAGATAGATGAATTGATCCAAGCGGGTCACCTTTAGAAGTATATGATGGTCGAGCGGGGGGAAAGGAGTCCACCACGCAGAAGAAGCCTCGATCGTTTCTTTAGATGAGATAATCATCGTTATGGTAATCGATGGCGAAGCTGAAGTAGGAGCCACAACCACAGCCGTGACTGCCTGTTGCATGGCCACATAAACATTATTTTCGAAAGATTCGCAAGTGACAGATTGTCCTCATCCGGGTACAAAAGGCACCTCAGAAGAAAGGCCTTCAATTTCCCCTTGTCCGTAGTGAGTAGAAAATTTGAAATGAAACACGAAATTTAGATAAGTTAAAAACAAAATTTCCAAAGCAGTACATAATAAAAAGCTTACCAAACACTCTACTACATAGAGCGTCTAAGCCAAGGTATTTAATGAGCTCGTGGGAGGAGGTCTTTTGGGGTAGCTGATTGATCATGTCGATCGTCTCTATTTCCACCAGTGCCATCACAGATTTCGCCTAATCAATCACCCTCTTGGGATGCTTAGTCCAGTAAAAGGGGAATTTAGGCCGACCATTATTTGTGTAAAACCTCGATCGATCGGTCTCTATTATTGTGACCTTTATGATATTTATTTTGAACCCTTTATACAAAGTATTGAAAAGGGTAAACAACATTCGATCTTTCTCTAAAACGAGAGATACCCAAGACTTATTAGGGTGCAGCCAGGTTTGAAAAAAATACAGGAATGATGCATACGTTAGGGTTAGATCCAAGGCCTTGCAAACGACGACTAATGCCTGAATGAACACCCACCTGTTCGGGTGAAGTTGGGTGGGTGTCACGTTCAACTCTCGTAAAACGCCTATTTGAAAATCGAAAAACGACAACCGAACGGACATCTCACTAAAAATAGTTGTATTCGCGTAGAAAAACCTGACACATAACCCTCCTTCTCGTGGCAAGCCTGCTTGGTTCGCTTGCAAACGACGACCTTAAAACATCTGGCATCTGGCGCCTCCACCACTAGATTAACATGGTCCCTGAAATCCTCCAAGGAAGAACTAGTACTAAAGTAGGAAACATAGCTCCCGACCTCATGAGGAGCCCAACCGTACTCCAGAATGGGTGGCAGTGGAGCACAGGCCTTCTTATCCACTCCCCGACGACATCAATCTCTATGGTGGTCGCTGCACCCTCCTTAACTAGAGCGGCATCATTATCTATATGCACGACCGCTCCTCCGTCAACTGCAAATTCACACCGTTCGGTTGACCCCAAAATAGAAGAACCAACGGACGACGCTAGTTGGATGCATCATTAGTGTACCCTCGACATCTCTTCTCGACGAACTCCTCAAACAAAGAAAACTCCACGATCGACATTATTACCTTAGAATTAAAGAAAACAAAACGTTTGGTTGCAAATATGAGAAAAAGAGTAAGTGTGAAAATGACAGCAACCCCACTCTTTATTTATAATCAAAAAAGCGGTTTTCACAGACGAATCTCAACTGTTGAAACCAACTCGATCCGATGATCGATAACGCACAACCTTTCATTTCAAGCGAGTGCACGAATCTCATATTGGGTCGTCGGTCGAACCATAAACTAGGTTAGTAATAATCATCTTAGCCCTAATCCAAGTTATTACTATATTGTGTCGTAATTAGGTCAACATTAATCAGAAACTCATACCAAAATCTATAAATACATGTTTGAAATCCATACATTTGGTTATTTTTCATACACATTTATTACTACAACATTTGAATAAACACCAACTTTAGCATCAGATTAATTTCTACATATAGCACCCAACCTGATAGAATTAAAGATAAAACTTTGACATAAACTTGAAAACTATTTATGAAATAATACTTAACCTCAAATCAAAGCATAAACTAAAATTTGTTCATAACTGATGTAGGCAATCATACTTTTATACTAATTAATATATATATATATATATATATATATATATATATATATATATATATTTTCAAATCAACCGTCATAGAAGACTATATCAAGACCTCTTTTATAAAAATATGAAAAATTCTACAATTTAAATATTTAATCTTGGTAAAGTGACATTCCATTTATATCTCTAAGATCAAGCAAAAAAAAAAAAAGTAAACAAAACAGTATCATGCAATCATTTTTGAACTATAAGAAAGATCAATTTTGACCATCACTAACTCAATAACAAGCATAACTCATAATTTCAATCTTCAAGACATTATCAATGTCGATATATGAAGAAATTTTTCTTATGTATTTTCCTTTACCAGCTCTAAAAATACTAACAAAAACAATAAAACTATAATATACGTACGGAGACACATTCAAATTACATAGTTATATTAGGAACTTTAAGAAATTTAAGGGTGTGTTCGTTTGAGGGGATAAAACTGTTCATTTGTTCATTTGGATGTGAGAGGATTACAGGTGTTCGTTTGGACTGATTGTAGAGCGAGTGAAGGTGCATATTTGAGTAAGGATGACAACAGGTTTGATAGGATATTTTACTTAGAAAATACTCGCGGTATTTTAAAACGCACGGGTAACCGCAAAAAATTCAAAAAATGTATGTTATACATTTTTTAAATAAAATTACAATATATATATATATATATATATATATATATGTATATATGTATGTATGTATATAATATAATATAATGTAAATTAAAATTTAATTTTAATTAAATTTAACCTAATAAAATATAAATTGATTTTATTTTTAATTAAATTTAATTTAAAAAAATAAAAAATAATATTTTTTTATTATTTTTGTGGGTAACGGGTACCCATGGGACGGATAATTTAATACCCGCACTCGACTCGTTTAAAAGCGGGTATTAAAATACCTGCTACCCGTTATCCGCAAGTAATAAATACTTGTGGGTAATAACTACCCACCGCAGATTTTACCCGCGTATATCTGTATCTGCGGATTTTTTTTTTCATCGCTAAATTTGAGGGATAGGTGAGGTTTTACAATCCTTCGAAGTTGCTCGGAGATGGATTAGACATGAAATTGCAAAATAACCTTTCACCATTACCATATTTACCTCAGAAGATATTAGATTATATTAAAAGTGTTGAAGGAGAACTCATGTCCATCGAAGAGGTTGAAAATGAAGGTGGTGTCCATAGAGGTTGTAGAGGAGAGAAACTTAAAGCTGAAACTAATTCTACCAAAGCCTTATTTGATTCTAAGATTTTGTTTAAAGCACACAATGCATGAATTTTGTTCCCTAGGTGTTGTTCAAAGGTGGTGTTGAATACGCAATCCTTTATTTGATTCTCTTTCCTTCATATTAAGTTCTAACTATATATATTCGAATAAATAATAATAACAATAATAATAATAATAATAATAATTAATAAACAATTATTTTTCATGTTGAAATTTAATTTTTATTTTTTTCTCTCAGAATAATTTGTACAATTATATAATATTAACAATTATCATTTTATATTGTTTTTACTATTAAAAATATTTTCGTAATCTTTAATTTTTCTCAATTAAATCATTTTTTTATCTGTTACATCATTCAAATTCTACACTAATTTTAAAAAACTTTATTTCCAAATTCACTCTAACCCACTTCCAAATCTTTTATAAAAAATATTAATAAATTCACACTCAAAGTCTTTCACCTACTCTCCTCAAATCTAACTTTTTAAAGCGAATACAGTCTAAGAAATTGGAGTACCAAACTTATTAGAATTCCTCAATTTCCATATAATCTATATAACATGAATGAAAATAGCTTAACTTGTGTCTTGAAGTTGGGTACTACCATTATCAGAAATAATCTCTAAAGTAAAAATAACGAAACTAAAGTCTATTGAACATTTAAACATATTTTGCAACGAATTCCAAATATGCATCACAACCTTGTAGCTAAAGAAGAGATGATATGAAGATTTCAAACTCTTCAAAACATTAGCAACAGATTGAACAGAACTCTATATACTCGTTTTTATGAAGATTTACTTATTTTTATTTCTGTTACAATGAGTACATATATTAAAACAGTTAAAATTTAAATAAAAATAAAATTATAAAAAAATAGTAACTAATGTTGTTCTAAATTTTAAAATTGTAATATGAAAATAATTTTGGTTTTTCTAAAAATTGATATTTGAAAAAATTGAAAAATTATTATTGTTATTACTATTATTATATTATGAATTTAATTATTCATATATTCTATTTTTGTTCCGTATTAGTTTTTATGTATTTTACCTATCTATTAATTTTAAATATTTTATAGTACAGTAGAAACTTAAATATTATGGCTACCCTTCAATCCAGAAAAAAAAATAGTAAAAGAAATTATAGAATGACATGTCATTGAATTATTATATTACAGTATATAAAATGTTTTCATATAATTTTATTTAAAATTATATGATAATGAATTAAAAAATAAATATAATTATCAAAAAAATATTTTACTTTAATAAAAATAAACAATTAATGAAATTATTAAAAAGAATTAAAAATATTAAATGTACGTCATAAAAACAATTTAATATACTAATGAACAAAACAAAAATAGTAGAAATGAAGATAAACGTATAATGAAGAAAATGATAAAATGAAAAATACTTTAAAAAATTAAGAAAAGTTTTTAGATATCAAACTAGTGAAATTATTGAGAGATAATAAAAATTATTTTATCAAAACAATTTTTTTCAAAATGAAATAAAAATTAAGGATAAAGAGAATAAAAAAAATAAGCTTTTTTTTTATATTACCTAGTAAATCAAGAGTTTATGCAATTTAATACTTGAAATTAAAAGTAAAACATTCTCGTTATTTGATTCACTGTAGTTGATAACACAACATAATCATACAGAAGTTCTGATAAAAGTACATTAGAGATATAAAAACAATTATGAAAAAAGAGAAAGAAAAAAGTAGAAATGACATTATGAGTCGAGCTATCCCATTTTGATCAATCTCACATTTAACTCATAAAAAGCAAGTTTGGTTAGCTTGTCCATTACAAGGAATGCGAACTAATTTGTTTAGACTGTCCTACATAACATTCGATCCACTGAAAACTAGCTTGTAGTCTGATAAGAATTTTATAAACTTTATTTTTATTTAATTAAATAAGTAAAAACAATATTTTTTATATATTCATTTCTTAAAATAAATTAGAATTAACTATGTTTTTAATCGTTTAACTTTTCACTCAAAATTAAAATATGCCTTTTTTAGCTTCTCATTTAATTATATGCCTTCTTGTACCTTATATTCTCAAACTGTGTCAAGCTTCCTTCACTAAATATTCCAACAAGCCAAGTCTAAATATTCTTGGACCCAATGTACCTTAGGTGTGATTTGACACATCTCTATTCAGAGTTACTCAACATAATAGTTTTCTTAGTGCTTTTGGAGAACTTGTTACCTTATGTAAATATCAAGCTATTATAATGCTTTTGAGGCTAAGACTTAACACACTTTTAAGACAATGAATATTACCTTTTAAATGGTAAATTTGATTAAAAATATATGAGATGTGAAGATGAATTATTCGAAAGGAAAAAAAAAATATAAGAAATAAGAAATTGAAGATGCCGTGATTTTACTAAATAATTTATGTATTCTGTACCATTTAATTGAAAATTTAAAAATGCTTTCAAGAATTGAAATAACAATAATTAAGTTGACGAATTAAATTAAAAAATAACATATAACATCCTATTTTTTAAATAAATAAAAGAAAATCAACTTTCATCTGAACTATAAAGAAAAATATCACCTACGTATATATAACTTCTACTATCAGATCATATCATGTGCGCATGAATACTCATATATTAATGAATTCTTGTAAGCACAAAACAAAATTGATTAAGTTTTTTCACTTTTAATATTTTTAATAATTATACTATTTTAGAGTTTAGAACGTAGAATCTACGTACATGGAGAAAATAAAAAGATTAGAAATACACGAACAAATATGTAGAGAATAATTATTTTACGCAAACTAGTAAATAATATACGTCATAAACAAAAAAGCTGCAGAAGGACAAGGGTATAGCTTGGGACCTGCCACGTTTATTCTGACCCCTTCTTAGGGTACAAAGTATTTATACTGATTACGGTATCAATGACCTACCATCGTACATTCTTACCCAAGAACTTTTAAATACTTAAATATTTCTGTATAAATAGTATAAGTTGAAAAATATTTAGCTTAATTTTGTAAAAGTACACAGCTTTATATGCTATAAAGATAGTACACAACTTTATTTTGACTTTCTAGAAAAAAAAGTCTATGGAAAAAAACTATCCTTTATCCTTATTTAATTATTAATTGTTTTTAATCTAACGAGTAGTCATGGTCGACTTAATTATTTTGAAACAAACTTTAATGATTTTAATTAGAAAATTGGAAAAAGTTTTTGCCAACTTCCTTCTTTATGCATAAGTGTCGGTCGGATTGGATTGTATTAAATTCGAATCTAATCTAATGAATTCAATATAATTTAAATTTAATATTTTAAAATTTATATTTAATTATTTAATGTATTCAGTTAGTCTGATTTAAGATGTGAGTTAAATTTTTAAAATTTTTAATTTATAGTAAAAAAGACATGTATACGGAATTTTTAACAAACAAAAATATGTATAATTTCAATAATGATTATTATAATCGACTATAATTTTAAATAATTTACTACTAAATTTTAATAAAACAATATGATTTTAAAATAAAATTTAAAATTTAAAATTTAAAATATATTTATAGATCTTAAAATATAAATTTGAGATTGAGTTGGATATTGATAAAATTCTAACATTTTTCACTTGTCAAATCTAACCCGATTCTATATTCAATTTTTTTTCGAATTTTTTCGGGTTAGATCAAATACAGTTTTTTTTTCTCAGTTCTATTATGTATGATAAAAAATATTAAAATGGATAATGGTGTAGTTAATACTTAATATTGCTTTGTAATCTTTTAAGAGCCGATAATTAAGGTTTTTAATTCATGGATTTTATTTTAATCCACCTTTATATTAATTAGAAAATTGATATAACCAATAGTTTCAAAATATCCTTCCTTGTATATTTGGATGTAATTTATTTATTAATACAACATCGTATAGAAGATTTTCGAAGTTTTGTACTATTCCATAAATTTCAACTAATAATAGAAAGTATACTACAAAGAATATGTGTCTAAGTTTTTTTCAATTTAAATTTTACATCTTTTAAGAGCAAGATATTAGCTCCCTTCTCAAAATTAACCATTCTCAATAAATTTCCATTTGAAAGTGTTTGCCCAACCATGGTAAAAGCACTCTCACTATATATACATACATACACACACTCATATATATATATATATGTATATATAGGTTAACTTTTGTACTGGTTCTGCTTACCAAGAAGCATTGTTTCTCCTAATCAGTTTGTCATAAAAATGGGAAGGATGCCATGCCGTGAGAAGGTAGGGTTCAAGAAAGGACCATGGACTCCAGAAGAAGACAATAAGCTCCTTGCTTATGTTGAAAAACATGGCCATGGAAATTGGCGGTCAGTACCTGCCAAAGCAGGTAAGATACAACTTATCTGTACTTTTTTCTTTTTCTTGGATCCATGAGTCTAAATGTTCTTGGTCCACCGAGGAATAAATAATTCCTAATTTTCTTTGTTACCTAAATGTATGATATATGTCTAGGTCTTGAAAGATGTGGAAAGAGTTGCAGATTGAGGTGGATTAACTATCTCAAACCTGATATAAAACGAGGAAACTTCAGCTCGGAGGAAGACCACACCATTATTCAACTCCATGCTCTTCTTGGAAACAAGTGAGCTTTAGTTTCTTCTGGTTTTGTGATTTTTCTGTTGTTTGAACAGAAGCTAATCATGTTTTTGTATTGCAATCACAGATGGTCAATCATAGCAGCTCATCTGCCTCAAAGAACAGACAATGAAATCAAGAATTATTGGAACACCAATGTCAAGAAAAGACTCATCAGAATGGGCTTAGATCCGCTCACTCACAAACCAATAAAAAGGAACAACTTTGAAGACTATGGCGGTGGTCATCATGAGCAGTCCAAGGACACCATGAACATGGATCACGTGGCTCAGTGGGAGAATGCTCGACTTGAAGCTGAAGCCAGAGGATCTATGTTGCAAGTTGAATCTCACTCCTCAAATCACCCTCAGCTAATGTTGAGCAAAATCCCAACACAACTTTCTCCTTCCTCTTCAGATTCACTATCAATCAAACACAACACAGTATACAACATGTATGACCTTATACTTGCCACAAATCATGACCTTTCATCACCAGTATCCTCATTCAGCGTCACCAGTTGGAAGTTTCCTTTAGTCTCTACCAATATTAAACTATTCACCGACACCGGAACATCATTCTCTTCTGAGTCTGATTTTAATGTGTCTGAAACTAGTTTTCAAATGATAGAAGACCGTGTGCCAAACTTGCAAGATGATGACATCACCATGGCTGTGGAAGCATTTACAACCGAAAGATGTGAGAGTCTTCAAGAGTTGTTAAGGGGTTCCACACTGACATGGTAGGTCTAATCAGTGATTCCTTGGAAAAAGATGTGTAGAAGGGTATAGAACTGCAAAGTGCAATTCGCATAATTTGTCTGTTTTCTGTTCCAAAAGAAGTGTGTGTGATTTTGATATCTGTTTTTGCTTTGGTCTCAATTTGATGTGTGCATGTTATGTGTTGTTAATTTATGAGGTTGATGTTTTTGCTTCAGCACTCTTGAACTTTAAGGTGCTGAAGGTTGTTTACGTATTGACAGAACTTATTTAGCATTCTCATGTTTTCGCACAAGTCTTGGAACATTCCTTTTGCTTACGATCTGGTTTCATTTACCTTTTACGAATTGTTTCGCTTATAAAAACTAACTTATAGGTTATGTTATTTGTGTACATATTATCATATTCCCACCTAGTATATTATTTCACATATTAATAATTCAATCTCTAGGTCAACTCGAAGGATCACATTGTCTTCTTGTAATAACATAACCCATTCCAAAAAGCCACAAAAAAAAAAAACTCTTAAAAATCTTTCAACAATGTTAATTAAGAAACAGACCTTCATAAACTTATCGAAGATTTCCTCTCTAGCTGCTTAATTTGTTTTGCATTTTGTCCAAAAGATATAAGAGATGTGATCGAAAAGAATGATAAATAACTAAAAAATGATCACAATTAAATTATCTTTGCCTATATTATAATTTATGAAGTTAATTAGTAAGTTCCAGGAACGCCACATAAATGGGAAAATATTTATAAATAAATTGGTTGGTTCATAAATGTTTTAAGAAGTAGATAGAAAGGACGTTGAATATATTGGAAAGATATTGGAAAGCCATCTCCACGTGTGAACAACCAAAGTACCGTAGAAGAAAATACGAATCATAATCTTCTCATGCTTTCTGGACACAATGGCACTACATTTACTGTAATTTTCGTGGGTAGGAATCGGACTTTATTCTAACCTCCATGCTACTAAAATGCTGGGAAAGACTCAGAAGGAGGACCAATTTGTGTCCACAAACTTTGTCATCCGACAAGCATCCCTGAGTTTTTGTTTTGGATTAAGACAGTGAAAATGAATGGATTTTAGAAGAAAAGAAAAATGAAAGTCAAGTTATTGAATTAAAAAAAGTATGAAACATAATTTATGAATGTTTGTAAATGATTTTATTATAAAATAACTTATTTTAATAAAAATATATTATAAAATTATTAAATTATATATATTTATGATAAAAATTATTATTATTATTTGTATTATTATTACTATTATTATTATTTATAACCACTAAAGAGTGTCACTTTTTATACCACTTTGACCGTTAACTGATATAAAATTTCTCAATTTTTTTAATATCACATTTGTATGTACTACCTACCACATAAAGTTCGCATAAAGTTCATACCACAACAATCTAGAAGAGTCTAGATAACATAAAAAAGGAACAAAATAATGATTATACTTCCTACTATTTACACATCTAATATTATCAATAAGAAGTATTGAAGAGATTTTGATGATGATGCATTTTAAGTGTTGAAGAATAAATTTCATACTATGTTAAAACATTTTTGTTGTAGAATACTTTATAATAGGTTTTGATCTCATTAGTAAACCAAAAAAAGCATTGTAAATTGCTTTTTAGTATTGCTATCATGCGACAATAATCAATTACATCTTAAAATAATTGATTATCATGTGTAAAACCAGAAAACACTTCAATTCGACAATAATCGATTATCTCTCAGATTAACCGATTATCATCGAAAGATATGATTGACCAAGGTTCGACAATAATCAATTACCACTAAGGATAATCAATTATCATCGATTTAAAAACCTTTATAACAACCAACAATAATTGATTATCACTTTAGATAATCCATTATCACTAGTAGTTAGGAGCTGTCTTTTCAGTTACTGACCGAGCTTGAATCTTGGGCTATAAATAATGTTCTTCATTGTTCTTAAAAGCATACTTAAATTATAATAGAGTACAGAGAAAGTGTGAGGAAACTTTAAGTGTTTAAGAGAGCTTAAAATTCAGTGCTTAAAGAAGGAGAAGCATTGCTTAGTGTATCTGAGTTGGAATTGGTTCTCTGCCACGTAGAATCAAGCTATTCATTTCCTTGTGTGTCGAAAGAAGGTGTTTTATCATCTCTAATCAGTTAAGAGAGGTGTTTTATAATCCATCTTGTATTCATTCCATGTTGTGTTTTGAACTACTTTTTAATGAAAAGTTAATCACTCCTTTTAAAGTGTTTAACAACTAAACGCAGAATCTTTTGATTCGAACCAGTATAAAAATTGCTTGTATGAATATTCTCACCCTTACTCAATTTTACTCATTCACTTCGAAGAAATTTTTAAAGAAAATTGAATTTTTAATAGACCATGCAGATTGTCCCTGTATCTAATGGAAACTTCATTGCTAGATGTGGAATGGAGACAATTCACCGAACACATTAAGGCACGATCGATGGAGTAACACATTGTCCTGACCAGTAAGTACCTGACGTAGTGAAGGCGTTGCCTTCTCTCCAGACTCCGCCTTTATGGGCTTCTATCTTAACCTTCTATATCTTGTCTTTTAGGGTCACCACTCCTTTGTAGGGATCCATATTCTTGTGGTACAGGCAATGTTTTTGGCATTTGCCCCCGAAGGAGTAGGTCTTCTTTTTGGCGCAACTATCAAGTCGGTACTCAATGCCTCCTACAAGATCTTCGCCCAGGGTGCGTTCAGGGGAGTGTATTAGGTGAAATACGACCTTTGTGGGATGTCCTTCGAGCATGTACCACTCGGTTTCTCCCTTTTACCATTCGATTTTTTTTCACCTCCTGGTGCTGCTTCCTCCTAGATTTTTGCATTTCTACCTCTATATCTCGTCGTGCTCTCTCCCTTACCTATTCCATTGTCATCAATGGCTTGTGACACAAATTGTTCATGAATGGTCCTGGCTTAAGAGTTGTCATGATGTGCTGAAGAATGAACTCAGAGCGTATATTTTTTATCTTCCGAACGATTTTCTGATAGCGATCCATTTCCTTGTCCTGTTTTAGGCTCATCAAGGCCAAGGTGATTAAGTCTGGCTTTTGGCTTCTTGCGAACTATTGGCCGAATAGATTTCGAATACTAGAGAATTTCTCCACTAAGTTGGGTGGTAGGGAGTTAAACCATTCCAGGGCTCCCCTTCGAGTGATAAGGAAAAGGCCCTGCACTGCACCAGATGATGTCACTCCTAGTTTGAAATGTCATCCTAATGACGAACATTTTGAGATACTCCTCGGGATTGGTTGACCCATCATACATTTTGAAATTGGGCGGAAAAAATTACTCAGAGATATTGACCTCCATGATTTCCGAGACAAATGACAACATTTCATATGTGTGCTCTATTTGCATTGAATTCCGCTCCTTAGAAGCCCCTATGCAATCCTCTTGCATGATTCTTAGGGTGTTGTCCTTAGCCTAGTTCCCGTAGGCTGGTCAGCCCCTATCGAGACAGAGTGTTGGGAAGTTTGTTCTACTTGAACAATCAAATTTTTGTCTTCAATTGCTTTCTCTAGTTCAGCCCTTGCCGCATTCTCCACCCTCAAGGCTGCCAGTTGTCCCTTATATCGTTGCTACATTTTCGGCATCTGTTGCTGTAAGGCTTTGATCATCTTTGTCAGGTCCTTCACGTTCATGTTTCTGTGTAAGGATTAGGTTTCTTCTAGATATCTCGGCCCCACAATTAGTGTCGAAATTTCTTGGATGTAGGGTCGAGAATCACAATCAAAACACTCCACACTTTTCTCCTAATTCTCTAACGTCGTCTTAGGTTTCCGTCACAAAGTTATCCTTAGTTCTTGATCTTCAACTTCATGTCGAGCGAGTGAATACCTATCAAAGGCACTATGATGCTTAAGTCAGTTATGTGTCGGATCGGTTATCACAACAAAGTTATAAATTCATAATAAATGCAATCATTCACCTCCTTACTTTATACCTTTGTATGAACTTTTAATTAATATTGATCTAATCACGATCCAAAATGTCCAAAAGTCAATAAATATATTGTACCTATAAATATGTTCGATTTATAATGCTAGTGTTTAATAGATGTGTCATCGATTGACTTATTAAGAAATTGTTATGTTTGCAAAAACTTGAGATGAAAAATGACCTTTCTCTAATATTCTTCTGAAAACGTTAACCATAGTAAATAAGAAATCGATCCGTTATAAAGTAATATGTATAAGAACCAAAGAAATTATATAATTTTGTTTTCAATGATATAATATGATTTTACACGTTATAGTCACAAGAAATTTTAGATTTTAGATGAACTTATTATACTAACCTATAGATTGAATTTAGATATAACCTGGAAAGCCCAGTCATTACTTTAATCAATTTGTAATTCAGAACCACATATTACATGGTTTTCGAATGATTTTTTCTTAACTAATTATTTTTTTACAATGTAAGAATTCTCCGAGTCTTGAAGAACATTTCTTCATAGATCAAAATATACCTATTATAAGAAAAGGTAAATTACTCATCATTTCATACTATTAACTCTATATATTAAAAAAAAGGTAAATTACTCATCATTTCAACCATTTTTGTTTTACTGGAATTTTTGGCTTATAAACAAACGTTAATTAAAGGAGAGGGTTCTTGACAACACTTGTATCACTTCAAAAGCTGCAGGCTTATTATATCATGGCCTTAGGAAACACCCTATTCAAACCCCAGAATTGCCTTAAATTAGGTGTGGATAAATAAATTATGTGAAAGCTTTTTCATATCTGATTTACAGTTTATGTTTCCCGTTGTTACAGTTTTGTAACATTAACAAGAGTATAAGACCTAGACAATATATAAATATTATTAATTATTTTGTTAGCATTAAAACTGATAATGAAAACAAGCTTAAAAAATAAAAATGGTTAATTAGTAAATTAAGAAATAACTTTACAATTTTTATATGATACTGTTGTAGAGACAAAAACAATTAACCAAACTATTCATTCACTTTCCAGCCCTTTCGAACATTAAACTTGAAATCAGTAATTTTTATACTACTTATTTGAAAAATATGGTGAATACTTACTTTTCTAACTCTTCTATTCACATTTACTTAATGAAAATATTCTCAATTTTTCTCAAATATTATATTATAATAATTAATTTACTCATGTTCATGTTCATATAAAAGTGCACAGATGTTAGGACTGTTTTGAATGTACATTTATTTATTTTTTCTTTGAACAATTTACCTAAAGCTAAATCTTGTTACGGGTAATGGCAATATCAAACTTAAAAGATAAAGTACATGGATATTTAATGATGGATACAGTTACATCAGTTCCTAAACTATTTAACTGTGTCACTACATTGGAAGGTCTGATACCTGATACTTTCGATAAATATGCAGACGAGTTTGGAATCAAAATTTAATTTACGTACCAACTTTATAATAGTTATTTTTCTTTTTTTACAACTATAAAAAGATAAAAATAAAAGCTACGAATTGAAGGATTCAATTGGGTAATTCAAACTCTAGGTATTTTCATGCTACGGATTGGAGAACATATGGGACTGAGATTAATGGTGCTAAAAACTTAGGACAGTGGTGTGAGGACCCTACTACTGCTAAAAACAAGCTAAAAGGGTTTTTCCAAGAAGTACTGACGGAGACTACTGAATCTAATGTTATGGTAGGAAACATAAAATTTGTTTTTATCTCTAATGTAGATAACATAACACTAACAAGTGTTCACAGAACTAGAAATTAAGGAAGATATATGGCAATATATGAGAGGGATTAGACCTGTTAAAAGCAGCCTATTTTATAGGATTTGACCTAGCTCATGTAGATTGGGATAAAAATACTCAGAGAATCAAATAATTCTCATTAAAAAAGCTCACCGGACGAAATAATCCTATTGTCCTGTAGGTCAGGACTAGTGACTTTTCTTTTTAGCATGAGAAAAATATAATAATAAAAATAGAACAAAAAATAACCAATTTTACAATAACAAACTCAAACCCAACTTAAACTGCATAATAGAAACACTTATCCAGAGAAACATATAGCAATTGAAGGCTTATGTTTATGATTAAATGCTGAAAAAAAAAAACATCCTATGTGTAAAATGAAAAGCATATCCAATCCTTGTTTGAAAGAGAAATACAAGGCGCAAAGATATCATTTGATGGTGCTATCATCTTTCATTAAAACATGCAATAGATTATAAATTATGAAGAGCTTTTTGGTGAAGAAAAAGGTACATTGGATGGAATCTTATATCTTCACAAAAACCATACATTCACCATGGACATAAGATAAAGGATAATCTTTAACAAAGATGAAAATCATGACACAACCATCTCTACAAACCTACCCGGTTATCCAATTAAACTCAATTATGTAGGGATTGACCCACCAACTTACAAATGTAAATAAATGATAGGAGTCCAAACAAAGTCCCACATCAGATAAAAGAAGAGTTGAATATGAGTTTATATACACATAGATACTTTAATTAGTAAGAGGCCTTTTGGAGCGATAAAAAACAAATCCATACTTCCCCAACAAAAGTGATGTTCAATTTTTTAAGTTGGTCACTCTAATAAAATAGTGCCTCAGAGAACACAAACAATATAGCAATACAGTAATGTCAACTACATTTACTTTTGAATTAGTAGAATCAAGCTAAAATGTCAGATATATACTAGCATTTTAATCTTCTTACAAGAGGTTTTTTAATCTTCTTACAAGCCACCTAATAAGAGGTTTTTTAATGGAACTCCGTACAACATGAAATCAAGCAAGGTTTTTTCGAACAGCAGCAGGCTGAAATTGTTGTGAACAACCTGAAGATGATAATACAGAGATCAAAAGAATGTAGCAGTGGCACAATTACCACTATGGACAATCGCGGGAAGAATTCAAGGATTCATTAAGTATAGAGATTTTTTTGTTGGTAGAACAAGGAAACAAAATGGGACTCACTTATGATAGATAGTATGCATAAAATTTTAAAATTGTCCTAAACCTATATCCTAATGCTAAAACTACCCAAACATTATCATAACTATGATAACAAACCTAAATTTAACATTAGAATCCATTCCCAAAATTATCTACTATTAAAATTATAAAATCAAAATATGAAAATGCCCTTACACTAGCCTAAAAGTACTACAGTAAAATGGAACAATATAAAATTTAACTTCCTACTTCTAAACAACTCTAATCTTTATTTAAGCAAACTCAAATTCACTGAACTAATCTATAACTATATCTTTCCAGTTATTAAAAATTAAAACTACATAATTTAACTATGCATGTAATAGTATGGCTACAACTAATTAAAGGAAGAGAAGAAATGAAGAAGTTAAGCAACAGAAAAAAGCATGTAATAGTATGGTTATAATTTCAAAATTACGACATTCCACATCATGGTAAAATCCACAAATTAACTGATAAGATAATTACATCCCTTTCATACTTGCCACTGAATGACAAGCCAGTCTACATACATGCATAGGAGCTTTTGTTAATTTCCTAATTGACTTAGAAAAGGAATTACCATTATCACAGCAAACATGAAAATGGAACATGGCTTGCAACTCGGACAACTGAATGATCAAATGATAAAACATAAACAAAAGTGATCATGTATATTATATTAAATGCAATCTTCAAGAACTAGAGAAATAATTCATAATAGGAGGCAATGTAACAACATAATACGTACCATTTCTATTAACAAAATCACCACCCTGCAAATTCAACTAGTGGGGAAAATATAAGCCATAATGACGTTAACTAACTCAAGTTTTATAGGATAATACTCAAATTGGTATAATTAACTACTCAGTTCGGGTACATTCATCAGGTAACTTGTACATTCACTTCACTGACTTAAAAGCAGTTTAACATAGTTAATTATAACTAATGTACATCATTAATTAGAGTTTTAAACAAAGTTTCATCATCTGCATCTGGTTTCAACACACGTGAATCATTATGTTATCCCTCTCATTTTTTTTCTTTGATCACTATCTTTTTTGTTAGGGAGGTCCCCCTTCAATATATTTTCCACTCTACCCATCAACCAACAAACACAATACGTCTTCTCTCTCATGCATATGCATATTTTAAGCAGACTCCACAACCATCACTGTCATCATCACCATTTCCCACCCTATGAAGCCTTTTATCAAACAATACATAAACCTGCTTGTCCCTGTACCTCCCATCTTGTATATCTACATTCACCCTTTTGTCAGACAAAGTTGGAAAAAGACACAAGCACAACAATTCTTGTTTCATAGGAAAACTGGGTCATAACAATTCTTAGAAAAAAACACAATAAGTATTTGAAAGAAAAGCTAACCTCGTTCACGATTCTTCTACACCGCCTGTACCACCGTGTGCTGCTGTCAAGTGCTGACGTTCACTCCACTATGTGCTGTCGTCGCCTATACCACCGTTTGTCGTCAATGATGTTTTGAGGTTTAGGGGACTAACTCGATCCTAATTCAATCACAACTCATTTCATGGGTTTTGGGAGCTGGGAGCTTTAGAAAAGCCCCCTAAGATATGGTAAAAAAACATGGACTAACTATAAGCCTTGGGGCTAAAAAAAAATTGGCAGCTCTAAGAGGGATAAAAGTCATAGAATAAATTCAGACCATTTAATCTTATATGGGTAACAGGTATTTCGGTCATAGACCTAGGCACATACAAATAAAGAAAATCATACAAAAAGTATAAGGGTGTTACTCCCTCTACCACCACCACTTATCTCTCCACCTTCCCAACCTTTTCTAAAAAAATTTAATTACAAAAATAACCTTTTTTAATTACAAAAGTAACCTTTATTTTATTTTTAATCATATTTATTTACTTTAAATTCAAACCTTATTTTTTTACTCACTCATTTTTTACTCAGTCTCACCACCAACTCTCCTTCTGTTTCTTTTAGATTTCCACCCGCCAACTCCACCACCACTTACAATCTCGCACACTAACTAATGAAAGTCCACCATACTCTCATACCACAATTAGAATAAGAAGAAGAACTGTGAAAATGAAGAAGAAGAACATGAAACAAAAAGGAGAAATAAGAGTTATCACCGTGTGGAGGATTGGAGTGGGTAGAGGTTAAAAAGGATTAGAGTGGTTAGAGGTTAAAAGATATTAACCCTAAAATTTTATTAAGGATAAAATAGGAATGGAAAAATAAAGAGAAGGGTAAAAAAAGAATGGGGTGGTGGAGGGAGCAAAGTGTGACGGTGGAGAAAGCAACACCCAAAGTATAAATAGCTCTTATAACAAGGTAAATTATTTAAATTAATTATGCATTTATTGTTTGTTGACATAAGATGCTACCTTAAGTATCTAAGTGCTTTTATAATTCCTGAATATAACGAGTACGAATGTTAAAAAAAAGCACAAATACTTTGAGGATTGAAGGTTTTGAAGTGTTTGAAAAATGTTCCAAATCTTTACGAGATACATTCTTGGCTATGTAAGAACATATTTGATTTATAGACAAAAACTTAGTTACTGCAATTTGTTTTCCTTCTTTCCCTTTTTAATGAGTTTAGCTTTAATAAATTTGGTATTCCAAAATTTCATTTTTCTTAATTCATATTTTCTTTCCTGCTTTTCATAACTCTTAATATATTATTATCATTCTTTTCTATATTTTTTCTTATGCACATCATGACTTTAATCTTAAAACGAAAACCTTACTTGGCGAAATAGAACTTCTTCCTGATCCTAAGCCAAATGCTACTGAGAGATTGTTTAGTGAATCTATAATCTAACCTTGGAATCTGAGTAGAAGAACTGACATCGGGGTTACTCGATGCAGACGTTTGGAGATTGAAAGCAACAATCAACATAGAAGGACTGTAAAGACACTACATGTGGTAATTATTGTACCTAGTTGTTCTAAAGGATATAAATTGATTTAGACGTGTTTTCGTAAGTTTGGTGTGAATGCTTAAGAGATCCTTATATTTAGGCTTCCAGTTTTAACAGCTTAATGCAGTGGCATCAATGTAGTAGTGCAAAACTTTTTGGTTCTGACATTTGGAAAGTGTTTCGGTGGATAATTTTGGGACCGAAAGACTAACCTGCTGATGCGTCTGGGCCGTTCGCTCGCTTCCAAACTCCTGCTATTGGCCGATCGGTGTTGGCACAAACCGATCGGTCTTCCTCTTGACGTGGGAGGATGTACCTGCAAAAGGTACTCCGACGCTCAAGTTAGGCGTATGATTTTGAGGAGCCTCGGCTCTTAGTTGAATGTTTTGTGAATGATTATCACTATTGAGTATTTGAGAGTAGCGTAGAGTGAATAATGCGTAAGTGGAACGTACCTGGCTTTTGGCCCTTCTAAGCTGATATAAGCCCAATAAAATATAAACAGAATAAGATATAAACAGATTACCTGAATATCCGGTTGGTTGTTTGTAACCACTCGGTTAATATTTTATACTGTACATTATGCCCCCCAAGTCCAAGTTAAGCGTTTGGCTTTAGCCGTGGTTAACTATAGGACTAATGAGTTTGAGGGAGGCTGCGTTTGCGGAATTGAAAGCGTTTTACAGCTCGACCTTCAACATTAACCGAGCGGGATTTACCGCTCGTCCTTCAACAGGAACCGAGAGGAATTTACCTCTCGGTCTTCGACATTAACCGAGAGGGCTTTACCTCTCGACCTTCGACATTAACCGAGCGGGATTTACCGCTCGTCCTTCAACAGGAACCGAAAGGAATTTACCTCTCGGTCTTCAACATTAATCAAGAGGGCTTTACCTCTCTGCTTTGATCGAGGAGTGCTTCCTAGTGAACGGGCTTTACCGTTCGGCTTTGAGAGGGCTTTACCTCTGCTTTGAGCTAGGAGTGCTTCCTAGGGAACGGGCTTTACCGTTCGGCTTTGAGAGGGCTTTACCTCTCGGTCTTCGACAATAACCGAGCGGGATTTACCGCTCGTCCTTCAATTTTGATCTAGGAGTGCTTCCTAGTGAATGGACTTTACCGTTAGGTTTTTGAGAGGGCTTTACCTCTCTGCTTTGATCTAGGAGTGCTTCCTAGTGAACGGGCTTTACCGTTCGGCTTTGAGAGGGCTTTACCTCTCCGCTTTGATCTAGGAGTGCTTCCTAGTGAACGGGCTTTACCGTTCAGTTTTGAGAGGGCTTTACCTCTCTGCTTTGAGCTAGGAGTGCTTCCTAGTGAACGGGCTTTACCGTTCAGTTTTGAGAGGGCTTTACCTCTCTGCTTTGATCTAGGAGTGCTTCCTAGTGAACGGGCTTTACCGTTCGGCTTTGAGAGGGCTTTACCTCTCTGCTTTAATCTAGGAGTGCTTCCTAGTGAACGGGCTTTACCGTTCGGCTTTGAGAGGGCTTTACCTCTCTGCTTTAATCTAGGAGTGCTTCCTAGTGAACGGGCTTTACCGTTCGGTCATTGAGAGGGCTTTACCTCTCTGCTGAGTGGGATTTACCGCTCGGTCTTGGACTTGATCGTTAATTATGAATTTTGCTGACAAAATTGGCAAGCAGTATTTGCAATAGGAGACTTCCCTTCGTTAATTGAATTCCATGATACTTTAAGCATGAAGTTCGTTTATGACTAGATCTTAGTCTGCACTTGCATAGTTGATGGTGTGGATTTTGATATATATTTCTTCAAGATGTTGTATTGTTGAGATTCTCATGATGATATATATTATGGTATATAACCAGATATTATGAATTGCATATAGATAATAAACAAGGTATCAAAACCGTCTTGAGATTTTATAATATTGCTGTTGATAGTTATCTCTAACATAACAATTTCTTTGACTATTTTAATCACGCCAAAAAATGTTTCGGTTATAATAATTAGATAACTATATTTATAGTTATATATAATATATCATATAGCATATAATATATTATGGATTATACTGTATATATTTAAAATATCTATATAAAATAGTTGTTATAATATTCACTATCAATTAGATATTTTATGAAATATTATATTTCAAAAAGTACTTATCTTGTTGATGACGTCTCACGTAGAGATGATGATTCATGTAATGTAGTTTTCACTTTGTCGAAAGTTTCTGGTGTTGATATGAAATAGTGATGTCGAGACCAAACGCTCGTCTTGGTTTCTTGTGGTTGCTAATCATCTTTCTGGTGCTTTGTTGTTCCTCCATGCTCCTCGTGGTCATCATTGGGTCTGACGCTCGGCCCCACGGTGGGCGCCAAAATGTTTCGGTGGATAATTTTGGGACCGAAAGACTAACCTGCTGATGCGTCTGGGCCGTTCGCTCGCTTCCAAACTCCTGCTATTGGCCGATCGGTGTTGGCACAAACCGATCGGTCTTCCTCTTGACGTGGGAGGATGTACCTGCAAAAGGTACTCCGACGCTCAAGTTAGGCGTATGATTTTGAGGAGCCTCGGCTCTTAGTTGAATGTTTTGTGAATGATTATCACTATTGAGTATTTGAGAGTAGCGTAGAGTGAATAATGCGTAAGTGGAACGTACCTGGCTTTTGGCCCTTCTAAGCTGATATAAGCCCAATAAAATATAAACAGAATAAGATATAAACAGATTACCTGAATATCCGGTTGGTTGTTTGTAACCACTCGGTTAATATTTTATACTGTACAGAAAGTCTCGAAATCAAAGGGTGGTCTTATGTGGTTTATGACATTTGGTGGCAATCAATATAAAAAAAATGTCTCCCCATTTATGATATACTAATTGATAGAAATACTATTTCAAGTTTTATTTCTGTTTAATGTGAATAATAACGTACTGATTATTCTTTACTATAGATAGAAATACTGTTACAAAAAGATGACTTACAATAATAAATAATAAAAGACTGCCATGTATATTTTTAAAAAAGAAAGACATAAAATCCAGATAGAGTACTATTTTTATCAGCAGATATAGTACTCTTGTTTTATAATGGAGTAAAAGTCATGAAACAGCGAAAAATAATAACTTTCCATTTTTTGTAGAAGAATTATATGTATAAAACGTGGTTGCATCTACGGCATTTGGTAATGATATAGGACAGCCTGCGAAATTATTGGTTGAAGATAGTTATTGTGCAGCACCAGTGTGCATACACATGAAATTCAAAATATGCTGCTGGGTGTGTTGTTGCCTTCGATACATTAGTCCCAATTATTGGTTGGAAGCATGCATGCTCTTTTATGTGTACGAAAGATTCTAAATAGGATTCGCTGGACGATTCAACCTGATGCGTTTATTGTTTATACTATTAGCTGGGTTTAGAGTTTGGAAAGATGAGAACGTGAAGAAGTATATGGTTAAATCTGCATTAAAGTTGCATCCTACAAATTACAGAAAATGTATTGAAATTTACACTTTCCAATCCGATTAAATGTTGAGATGGATTTGTCTTGATTAAGGTTATGATAAACTAAAGGTTGAGATAGACCGTTTAAACCTAAAAGTTAAGAGGAACCGTCTCATACTAAGGTCGAGATAAATTGATTTTCTTAGGTCACAATTTGATATGGGTTGTCGTGAGTTGAATGCGTGACAAGTCAAATGTTAAAACAAGGGAACCAAAACTAAAGGCTGTGACATGCAGGCTCAAGTCAAAGGTCTTCATGGGACACCTCAGGTTAAGGGTTGAGACTAATCGATTATAAGAGGTCAAGTCAGGTCATTCTAAACTAAAGGTTGAGATAAGTGATCTCGTATTAAAAGTTGAAACGGATTGTCTCATATCCAAGGTTGTGAAAGACTGAAGCTCGAAACATGTTGGCATAGGTTAAAGGTCGAGACAAGCAAACCTTAGCAAAATGCCATGACGAGCTGGCCCAGATTAAAAATTGATATTGGTTGTACCAAGTTCAAGACGATACGAGACGTACCACTTATAACACCTCGTTTCATAGTACCACTTATAATTTAAAATATGATTAATTTTGAAACCATCACAAATGCAATTTTTAAAAAAGTATAATCACTAGGAAACTTTATTCATAACTAGAATAAAACTTAACCCAAATAAACAACCACTATACACTGCCTAAACAGTGCAAAACATTAGATTTAAAATCGCACATATGATCAACCTAAATTCATAAAACACATAATGCAATTAGTTACCAAATACCAGTCTGGATTAGCATTTGGGCAAACTTAACTGTTTTCATCTAACTAAAAGAAATTCTTGTAGCAAACATTGAATTGAACTTTTAAAAACTAAAAGAAACCAAAACCATACACATAGTTCACGTTAAAAACAACAAAGTTTTTAATTCAAAAACAAGCATAATTTTTGGTGAATATTACCAAAGATTCAACCAATCAAACACTAGAATTTGTACCTTCTAATTACTTCTATTTTCCATTTAATCTTATATGGACAAGTATTTGGGCATCAGCTCACACTCGTCCAGATAAAAAAAAATCATATAAAAAATATAAATAACTCTTATTACTAAGTAAATTATTTAAATCAATTATGCATTTATTGCTTACTGACGTGAAATGTTAATTTGAGCCTTTAAATGTTTTTTGTAACCATAATTCCTTAGATACTAAGGTGGACGACTATTTACGAGGAGATAAATATTTTGATAATTGAAGTTCGAAGCGTATGAGAAGTGTTTTAAATCTTTACATGGTACAATCAATTTAGTTATTGCAATTTGTTTTCCTTCTTTCACCTTTGATGAGTTTAGCTTTAATAAATTTGGTATTCCAAAATTTCATTTTATTCATATTTATTTTTGTGATTTTCATGAGTCCTAATATATTAGTGTCATTATTTGTATATTTTTTCTTATGCACATCATTGCTTTAATCTTAAAAAGAAAACCTTACTTGGAAGTAATAGAACATTTCTTCCTGATCCTAAGTCAAATTCTACTAAGATTGTTTGAGTGAATCTATAATCTAACCTTGGAATCTGAGTAGCAGAACTGCCGTGGGGGTTACTTGATGCAGACGTTTGGAGATTGAAAGCAACAATCAACATAGAAGGGCAGTACAGACACTACATGTGAATTATTGTACCTAGTTCTTCTAAAGGATATAAATTGATTTAGACGTGTTTTCGTATGTTCGGTGTGAATGCTTAACAGATCCTTATATTTAGGGTTCCTGGGGTTTCAGACATTTGGAAAGTCTCGGAATCAAATGGTAGTCTTATATGGTTTGAGACATTTGGTGGCAGTTATGATATTTTGATACAATAGTTAAATGATACAAATACTATTTCAACTTGTATTTCTGTTTAATGTCAATAATAACATACTGATTATTCTCAGGACAGAAATACGGTTACAAAAAGATGAGTTACAATATTAAAAGACTTCCATATATTTTTAAAAAATAAAGACAGAAAATCCAGATAGAGTACTAATAACTCTTGTTTTATAATAGAGTAAAAAAGACATGAAAACAACGAAAAATAATAACTTTCAATTTCTTTAGGATAATTCCAACTATATGTATAAAAGGTTGCATCTACTGCATTTGGTAATGATACAATATAGGACATGATGTGAAATTATTGGTTGAAGATAGCTATTGTGCAGCTGGAGTGTGCATATATATATATATATATATATATATATATGGGTTTGCTAACGCGCGTACGCCTGTTTTTCAGTTGGTATATTTTAACAATGTGTACCGGATTTTAGTAGATATATGGATTCTAAGTTTTAAGGTTAAGGGTATTTTAATAATTTTCATTCTCAAAACTAAAAAAAAAAAAAAAGAACCCTCCAAACCCTTACTCACCTCTCTCATTTCTCTCAACCCTTTCTCTTTCATCTTTCTCACTCCAATCTTTTCTCTGTCATCCCTATTGTAACCCCGTTAAACAATCTTCACTAATCAAGCAAAGGTTCATTCAAGATCTCTGCAATTTCACCATTTTCAATTATTTGTCTAATTTCATCATCTGCATATCTTGAATCATCATCTCTAAAAAAACCCTCAAGGCTAATTACCAATTCTTTCGTATGTCATTATGCTTGTGAAAATTAGATAAAATTATATACAACAAAAATTATAAAATGAAAACTCATTATAAAGTCATTTTTTGTAAGAAGTTGTTTAACAACGAGTGTTTCTGATTTTTTCCACGCCAATTACCAATTCCTTTGATTTCATTATGCTTGTGAAAATTAGATAAAATTAGATAAAACAAAAATTATAAAATAAAAGCTCATTATAAAATCATATTTTGTAAGAAATTGTCAGCGAGTATTTCTGATTTTTTTTCAGATCAATTACCAATTCCTTTATGCTTGTGAAAATTGGATAAAATTAGATAAGACAAAAATTATAAGATGAAAGCTCATTATAAAATCATTTTTTTAAAGATTGTTTAACAGCAAGTGTTTCTGATTTTTTCAATTGGAGTATGGATGACAAAGAAAAGATTGGAGTGAGAAAGATGAAAAAGAAAGGGTTGAGAGGAATGAGAAAGGTGAGTAAGGGTTTGGGGATTTCTTTTTTTTTTTTTTTTAAATTTTGAGAATGAAAATTATTAAAATACCCTTAACCTTAAAATCCATATATATAAGGATATTTTTGTCTACTAAAATCCGGTACACATTGCTAAAATGTACCAACTGAAAAACAGACGTACGCGTGTTAGCAAACCCCATATATATATGTACCAACTGAAAAACAGACGTACGCGTGTTAGCAAACCCCATATATATATATATATATATATATATATAGATAGATAGATAAATAGATAGATAGATAGATAGATAGATAGATAGATAGATAGATAGATAGATAGATATATTGTAAGATAAAAGAATCAAAATATTCAAAAGAATTGTTTAAATGTCAATTATGTTTGTTAAAATAAAAAATAAGATATTAAGAAAAAATAAAGTATAAAATAGATAGTTAAAGTTCATTGTTATGAGTTAGCGATTATAAGTTTGATTTTTTTGTTGTATTTATAATATATGTTTATCATTCATATTATTATTTTTATGTGTAAGTGTGCAATATATATTAATATTTATAATAATTATTGTACATGATTAGAATAAAAATTAATTAAAATTTAGATACTTTAGTCTCCAAGGTAGCTTCTTATTATACCATGTAGACATTTCACTCCTCCAAGGTGTAAAATATTGAGGGATTTTTTTGTCCTCAAGAGAAAGGAAATACATTAATTGAAAAATCATAGATGAGTTGTGCATGACATTAAGGATCAATTCTAGTGCCTTCTAAGTTGAGCCAATATATATTTTTCAAAACTGTTGTTTTAATTTTGATAGAAATGAATGTAGTTCTATTAGAAGGCTATAAATCATATATAAACTCTATCTTGGTTCTCAGAGCTCGTTAACGGAGGAAAATTCTTTATCAATCCACCATTCCACCCTTATTCTTGCCTAAGTTTTGTCGTTCCTTGGCCGCGAATTTTCGTCTTTGTCTTCTGCTTTAGATTTTCAGTTTCTTTTTGGCAGTTTTTTCCTTTGTTTTGCATTTTTTGAATCCTCTTTTTGTCAAAATTACGTTTTTCTTCTTTTTTGGTTATGCATTCGTGTGTAGGTTTATTTTGTTTTTTCGTCACTGTGCATTGTAGGGTTTTATGTTTAGTGTCCTCTTTTGTTGGTTTGATTATTTTTTGACAATATTTTAATATTATTTATGTGTAATTTTATAATTGGTCTATGTTGGTATTTATTATTATTATTATTATTATTGACTGTGAAGTAATTTTGAACCAATCATATAATGATACATAAATGACATGAAAATGTCAAAAAAATATTGTTATCCTTTGTTTTTATAACAATAGAATCCATTCTAGAAAAAGTTGCAAGCAAGGTAAGTAAATGTATATAAGTGGAATTGATCTTTTCTACATTGAATCTTGCTTTCTAATGGTTGATTGTTTTATTATTTGCAAAAGCTCCAGCACATTTTTTTCACAAAATTTTAATACAAAAAATATTCTTTCTCATGTTAATGAATCCCTAAGACAATGAATGATAACCATTAAAAATATATAATAAATCAAAGTGTCAACAAAACATTCAAAATGAGTAAAAAAAACATCTACAGAATTGGTCTTGCTACCATTCATGACATTAACAATGCATTAGGATGAGAATGAATAATTTTTATATTAAAAGTATGTGAACAAATGTCTGGACCTTCTTACGCAAAAGACAAAACAATCAGTCATTCGAAAAACAAGATTCAATTTAAAAAAAAACAATTCTACTTACACGCATTTACTTACCTTTTTTCTGGAATGGACTCCATTATTGTAAAAACAAAAAACCATGATGCCTAAACACACGAAAAAGAAACAGAGTCAAACCAACGAAAAAAGACACTGAACAAGAAAAACCCTACAATGCACAATCACGAAAGAACAAAACTAAGTCACACAAGAATGTGGAACCAAGAAAGAGGAAAAACCTAATGTTAACGAAAAAAGATTCAAAAAGTGCAAACCAAAATAATAATAAAAAAAAACATAAAACCGTCGACGTTACAAAAAAGGGTCCGAAAACCTAAAGCAAAAGACAAAGATGAAACCCACGACTAAGGAACGACAAAACTTGGACACAAAGAAGGATAAATGGTGGTTCGATGAACGATGCTCTTCCGTTAAGAAGGTCTAATAAACGAAAATGCAGTTTAAACCCTTGAAACAAACCCGCAAAACTAAATTCCAAAAGGAGCTTTTTCACGTCACTTTTTTTCTATTAAAAAATCTTATCAACTGGACTAATGACCTTTTGACACGTTTCAGCGATAAAAGGTTATAAAAAAATATGTCAATATATTATTACCTAATGCAAAATGCGTCTTCCATTACTAACACGATGTAGTATTGAATGTACGGCCAACGAGACTGAAACTAAAGTAACATTGACTAAATGAGAAAACTATGTCAATATATCTTTTCATTGTATGGTTTTCAATGAATGTTGCTAGATACCATACAGAGATTATAGTCACATGCAACATCACGACCCTGGCACTCACAGTATGTAGTTTTTTATAAGAAATATTTCACTAAAACTAAAGGGAACTAAATCTTAAGCACAAGGAATGCTCAAGAATAGAGCATCGGAACATGCGAAAACAAAAATATAATAATCTGTTTTATGATACCAGAAAGCATAACGTGGGTGAGACACATACGGACACCCAACCTGACATGAAACTGAAAAACCCTTCAAACAGAAGAAACTACGAATCACAGATATTTTGAAAGAAAACGTCATATTAGACCTTCTAAATGGAAGTGTATTCATTAAACAGCTCGTCGATACTCTCAGACCTTGCTGTTCTGAATGCTTCCACAGCCACCATAATATCATCTTGTAAGTTTGATACCCAACCTTCTATTTCCTTTTGACTTTGGCCACTAGCTCCCATGATACTATTATCACTCTTATATGAAAGTGAACTTTCCTTATTCCTGATATGTGGAGTATTAGAAACTCCAGGAAGCATTGGAATGCTCAAAGTGGATACAGATGAACGAAAATCATGAGTTGTGGCAAGCACGAGGGCATACATGTTATACGCTGTGTTGTTTTCGGTTGACACTGAATGTGATGAAAGATAAGGTTCAGTTGGAATTTTTCTCAAAATGAGCCCAGACAGATGCGAGGATCCAAGTTGCAACATAGATCCTCTGGCTTCAGCTTCAAGTCGAGCACTCTCCCACTGAGCTACGTGACAGATATCGATGCTATCCTTGGGGTTGTCATGGCCACCACCAAAGGGTTCAAACTCGTTCTGTTTTACTGTTTTGTGGGTAATGGGATCTAAGCCCCTTCTTATGAGTCTTTTCTTGATGTTGGTATTCCAATAGTTCTTGATCTCATTGTCGGTTCTTTGGGGAAGGTGAGCTGCTATGATGGACCATCTGTGTGTGCAATAGAGAAACATGATTAGCTTCTGAGAAATAGATGATAAACGTTTTGATTTACTAATACGAAAGTATGAAAACCAAAAGAAGGTCACCTGTTTCCAAGAAGAGCATGAAGTTGAAGAATGGTACGGTCTTCCTCGGCGCTGAAGTTTCCTCTTTTGATATCAGGTTTCAGATAGTTAATCCACCTCAATCTGCAACTCTTTCCACATCTTTCAAGACCTAGATATATATAAATCATACATATGTAACAAATAAAATCGAGATTTGAACCTTTGAATCCTCAATATCAACAACATGCACACTCATTGATTGAGAAAAAAAAGGTACACGGAAGTTGTTATTACCCGCTTTGGCAGGCACTGTACGCCAGTTTCCATGACCATACTTCCGAACGTAGTCGAGGAGCTTCCTGTCTTCTTCTGGAGTCCATCGTCCTTTCTTCAACCCTACCTTCTCACAGCACGGCATCCTTCCCATTTTCAATGCCGAACTGTTGTAAGGTAACCCGAATCAGTCATATGCATATATGGATAGATATATTGGAGGAGTACAGCAGCAGTAGGTGATTGTTACTATAATACGTATAAATACCGTACCCTAAGTGAAAACCTTTGGCTTAAATTTTGTTTCTGTCATCTTTAAGAAAATGGGTCAGGATCAAAGTGGTAGGTCTCTAAACTCCCTACTCCCATTTCCTTTTCAGTTCCTGCTTTTCTTTATTATTATTATTTCAAAATATTCATATTTATTACTTACCTGTTTATCATGTTTTCTAACTTTATGCTGTTATCCTTGAGTATTTGCTCGTCTATTTTTAAGAATACGAGTGCTAGAGATATCAGATCTTTAAAATTAGATTTGATCAAAATATAAATATTTTGAGGTTGAATATTAAATTTAAATAATTTAATCATTTTGTGAGGTTCAATTAAATTTAAACAATTTAAGGTGATGAAAGTGAGATTTATTGAGTCTATAACACCACAATTAGCAGATCCTCCTAAAACATTTAGTATACAGATTTCACTTTGAATTATCCAAAATAGAGTATTGATATACTGAAAATTCCCTTAAAAAAAAAGACATCATAAGATTCCAATTTTAAAAGTTGTTTTGAAAATATATTTTTCCATAAGACAAATGTTTATAAATAAATAGAAGCTAGACAAGTACTTTTCACATTACTATTGCTCTCTATCCGTGCTTCCCAGCTGTGTATGTGTATGAGAACAGAACAGGTCAATGTCCCCCAACATTACATCCGCTGAAAATTATTAGCTTTGTCTTAATGTGAGAATCGATAATGATATATAAAATAGATGTGTTTGTTGTCGAATTTTGTGATGAGTTAATCTAGGTCGAAAGTCTTAACGAGTTGCAGTTTAGTTAAATTAATGCTTCATTATTGGTTTAGAAAAAAAGTAAAAATACAAAGTGAATTAATTTTGATTTTCTAGCACTTCATTGTATCAAAATAACAATGTAATTGATGATAAAGTCGTAAAATAAACCTGATCAAATAATCTTTACAATACAATTTCTAACATACTCCATCATTCACATCATAGTTTCGTTAGTTCTAATACCTTAGAAACTAGTACTAATAATCTTTATGGTGTATTGTACTTACTCCTACCAGCGATGGTGCATATACCATACTTTTCCTACAATCTTACAACCCAAGAAGGCCCACCATTTATATACTTGTTGCACACATAACAAACATTGTGTTGCCTTTCAGGATCCGCTGTTAATCACATTTTCATATGTTGTTACTCTATGAAATAGGACTCTCCATACAAAATATTGTGTAGAAAAGACGACATTTAATTTCCAATGTAATTCAAATAAGTTGGGGTCTTCTCTAATCTCATCCTTAGATTTCTTATACGGTGATTTAACTATATATTCTTGTGTTTCTTCATGTTCCAAACCCACTTAACTTCAATATTTTTAACTTTATATATGATCTTAAACATACGTCATAGTGAAATTGGCTGAATTTATTCTCTGACTTTTATCCCTTTCATATTGCCATATAGCTTTCCGTAATTTCTAGTTCCGTGAACCCACTTGTTAGTGTTATGTTATCTACATTAGAGATAAAAACAAATTTTATGTTTCCTACCATAACATTAGATTCAGTAGTCTCCGTCAGTACTGCTTGGAAAAACCCTTTTACCTTGCTTTTCACAGTAGTAGGGTCCTCACACCACTGTCCTAAACTTTTAGCACCATTAATCTCAGTCCTATATCTTCAACAATCCGTAGCATGAAAATACCAAGAGTTTGAATTACCCAATTGAATCCTCCAATTCGTAGCTTTTACTTTTATTTTTTTATAGGTTTAATAAAAGAAAAATAACTATTATATAGTTGGCAAGTAAATTAAAGTTTGATTCCAAACTCGCCTGCAGATTCATAGAAAGTATCAGGTATCAGACCTTCCAATGCAGTAGCACAGTTAAATAGTTTAGGAACTGATGTAATAGTATCTATCATTAAATATCCATGTACTTCTTTTATTTTCTAGTTTGACTAATTACAGTCCTTTATTTTTTAAGTTTGATATTACCATTACCCTTAACAAGATGTAGCTTTAGGTAAATTGTTCAAAGAAAACATAAATAAATGTACATTCAAAACATTCCTACCATCTAAGCACTTTTTTATACGAACATGAGTAAATTAATTATCATAATATAATATTTGAGAAAAATTGAGAATAATTTCATTACGTAAATGTGGATAGAAGAGTTAGAAAAGTAAGTATGCAACATATTTTTCAAATTAGCAGTACAAAAAAGTTACTGATTTAAAGTTTAATGTTAGAAAGTACTGGAAAGTGAATGAATAGGTTGGTTATTAATTGTTTTTGTCTCTACAATAGTATCATATAAAAATTGTACAGTTATTTCTTTATTTAGTAATTAACCATTTTGACTTTTTAGCTTGTGTTCATTAATTATCACTTTTAATGCTTGTCTATGAAGAAATGCTTTTCCAGACTCGAAGAATTCTTATAGTAAAAAATAATCAGTTATAAAAACATCATTCAAAAATCAAGTAATATGTGGTTCTGAATTACAAATTGATTAAAGTAATGACCGAGCTTTTCAGCTTATCTAAATTCAATTAGAGGATAGTATAATAAGTTCATCAAAAATCTAAAATGTATTATAGTACAACGTGTAAAATCATATTATATCATTGAAAGCAAAATTATATAATTCCTTTGGTTCTTATACATACATATAATATACAAAGAAGGAAAACATATATATGAAATGTCGTAGTAACTGTAGGACCTTCGTCTAATATTTTTCACGTCTATTATTGACAAATAAATATTTTTTTCTGTTAACTATTTTTGCATTTATAAGAGTATTTTACTTCGTAATTTAACTATTTCACCTTTTTATAATTTTGTTCAGCAGAACCCACTATTTTATTTTATTTCGCAATAACATGAAAATTGACTACAGTACTATCATGTGTTCTTATTATAGCTGCATTTTTGTTTTGTTTTGGCTAAATTATATTTTCTTATAGAGACAGTAAAAAAAATGCAGAAAACAATAGTCTCTGTAGTTATTAATTTAAATTATTATGCAATAAAATTATACATACCACCATTATGTTAAATTTTATTAAAATTTGACGTACTAAATTTATCGTCATAAACCTATATATATACAAAGCATGTAGATATTTCATTCTTCCAAGGTTTTCTTTGCTGCATCTGGCGGTTAGCCTTGGTGATTCCTTACATCCGAGTATTATATAATATGAATAAGAAAACATACTGATTGCCATTATCTCTACTATCTGTTTCTATTTCTGGCACATAACTATGTATAAGCCATTCCCTCCCACCAACACTACACTTTGCAGATTTTGTCAGTATATTAATTGAGGCTCTTCCCTGCATGAGATAAATATTACTCAAACCCCTCTTCCTACACGCTGACATCTATATTAAATATATTATATTTAATGATTAGAAAGAGAAAGAGATAAATTAAGTGTAAAAGTTACGAATATCAAAATATCAAGATCAATTTTTTTCTTTTCGCATCAATTATAGATCAGCTGTGGATGACATTATAGATAAATTATTACTAAGTTTGAGCCAATAGAAAATGAATGCTATATTTTGCAAATTGTGAAACAGAATATTAGAGATGAATTGAAAATAAGAAATTACATTTTTCTGTGGTATCAAATAAAAAACAAGAAAAATACATAAATTACTACTACAATAATGCAAATGACGTCTTCCATGACTAACGCAATATAGTATTGAATGTATGCCCAATAAGACTGAAACTAAAGAAACATTGACAAAATGAGAAGACTAGGTTAACTATTTTAATTATGGAAAATGATATTTTAACAACCATACAAACACTTTCCCGAAAACAATCGATACATACATCTCTTTTCATCATATGGTTTTCCTTGAAAGTTGCTAAATTCCTTATAGAGATCATAGTAACATGCAACATCACGACCTTGGCACTCACCGAAAGTTTTTTTTTATAAGAAATATTTTACCAAAACTAAAGAAAACATGATCTGAACCACGATGAATACTCAAGAATCAAGCATTAGGACATGAGGAAAAAAAATTATAATTATCTGTTTCCTGATATCAGAACCATCTCGCCGCCTATCATATAACAACGCATAAATTGAGTGAGACACATACCGAGACATCCAAACTGATATGAAACTGAAAAACCCTCAACAGAAGAAACTACGAATCACAGATATTTTAAAGGAAACCGTCATATTAGGCCTTCTAAATGGAAGTGGGTTCATTAAACAGCTCTTCGATACTCTCATACCTTTCTGTTCTAAACGCTTCCACAGCCACCATAATGTCATCATCTTGTAACTTTGATACACAACCTTCCATTACCTTTTTGATTTGGCTACTAGCTCCCATGACATTATTATCACCCTTGTATGAAAGTAAACTTTCTGTGTTCTTCATTTGTGGAATATTAGAAACTGCGGGAAGCGTGGGAATGCTCAGAGTAGACATAGATGAACGAAAATCATGAGTTGTGGCAAGCACGAGGGCATACATGTTATAGGCTTTGTTGTGCTCGGTTGACACCGAATGTGATGAAACACAAGGTTGAGTTGGAATTTTGCTTAAAATTAACCCAGAGAGTTGCGAAGATCCGGATCCAATAACTTGCAACTGAGATCCTCTGGCTTCAGCTTCAAGTCTAGCACCCTCCCATTGAGCCACGTGGCTGATATTGGTGGTGTCCTTGGACTGGTCATGGCCACCACCAAAGGGTTCAAAAGTGTTCTTCTTTATTGTTTTGTGGGTAATGGGATCTAAGCCCATTCTGATGAGTCTTTTTTTGATGTTGGTATTCCAATAGTTCTTGATCTCATTGTCGGTTCTTTGGGGAAGGTGAGCTGCTATGATTGACCATCTGTGTGTGCAATAGAGAAACATGATTAGCTTCGGAGAAATATATGATTAACCTTTTCATTTACTAATACGAAAGTATGAAAACCAAAAGAAGGTCACCTGTTTCCAAGAAGAGCATGAAGTTGAAGAATGGTACGGTCTTCCTCCTCGCTGAAGTTTCCTCGTTTGATACCAGGTTTGAGATAGTTAATCCACCTCAATCTGCAACTCTTTCCACATCTTTCAAGACCTAGATATAAATCATACATGTACGTAACAAATAAATTGGGGATATGGGGCGTGATTTCTGAATATCAAGAACATGCACAGTCGATGATTGAGAAAAAAGGGTACAGAGAAGTTGTATTGTTACCGGCTTTGGCAGGCACTGAACGCCAGTTTCCATGGCCATGCTTCCGAACGTAGTCGAGGAGCTTCTTGTCTTCTTCTGGAGTCCATGGTCCTTTCTTCAATCCTACCTTCTCACAGCATGGCACCCTTCCCATTTTTAATGCCAAACTGTTGTAAGGTAACCCGAATCAGTCCTTGCTGTTCTTAGGCAGTGAATGCAAGCCAAGAGTTAACATATACAAAGAAGAAAATATCGGAAGGGTACATAAGTAGGTGAATGTTACCATTATACGTATAAATACGGTACCATCTTTGAAAACCTTTAGTTTAAATATTTATCTGTCATTTTTAAGAAGATAGGGTCACGAAGTGGCTAGCTTTGCCCTAATGACAATCAATAAAGTTATAACATTGATGAATGAATTACATTACAATGAAATTGTGGTGGATAAATATATAGGGCTTGAGGTCTATCAACGCCATTTTAGAATTTCAATTTCTTGACCCTATTTCTCAAAATGTTATTGCTATATTTTATATTTAAAACGTTAACAAGTTGATCAGGCAACAAATACACCCACATAAAAAATATGTTTTTAAGTAGGTTTAACCAACTTGTTAGCTACGAGGCAGCATTTAGCATCGTCGTCTATTCAATGATGAGCAGTATATTTTGGATATATTCGTATCCTAGAATAAAGCAAAAGTATTACACTTCCGAGCATTAAATTTGCGGATACTTATATAGAGTACCAATTTAACAATGACAGACATATGGAAGCACAGTAGTTTTACTAGTACATCACTTGGGACTACCGAATTGGAAATGATTTAAAATGGTGATATATATTTGATATTTCAGGAAAAATCAAATGGATATGTACGAGAAAGTATCCTTGTAAATATTTCTTTTTAAGGACTCTAGCATCTCAAATGCTCTATTATTAATATATTTTTGCCTACAAAAAAAATAATTTAACTTTCTCCTCCAACACAGCCTACTCTAAGGAAAACAAGAAAACAGGTGGTAAAGATGGTTATACAAAATGAGATTATCCAACAAGTGTTGTCCTTTGTTTGCATGTGGGTTTCGCAGTTCTATTTAGTAAAACAAATTTTATGGTTAGATCAAATTACCAAACAAAATGTCAAGTCCAGAGTTTCACCTTATTTGTCTAAAGTAACATTTCTTCGTTTAATTATAGTGTTACTACAAAACAAAACATGTTTCAAAGACTCAGCAAAATTACTATGTTGTTAAACTTGGTTTAACTGAATTTAATACAATGAAAAAGTTATTTATAAATATTTTTAATTATTTATAGTAGTGTCAGATTAACATTGATAATCCATCTAATATTATTGGACACTAATAATTCTGCTTAGTCAAGGAGTAAACCGAGATGTGGCTTGGAGCTAGTGCAGAAAACATATTTGTGCAGGGAATTAAGGAAAAGTGGGAAACTGAAATACCAATGGAAGGACAATTAAGGTGAGTGGGTTAGTAGAGATAAGATAGTGGTTAATATATGGCTAATGATATATTGACATCTTTTTTTTGACAATTTTTTAACTCCGACACAGGTCAACAAATGATTGATTCACATTGCTTGAATTATTAACCAAAACAAAATGATTTGGAAAATTCAATTTTAGGGATTTGGTTTCTTGGTTTGGATGCATTAACTTGATATGTTTTAAATCATGTGATTATTGAAAGAACTAAATATTTTTAATGTTGATAGATATGTTGGGAGTGGTTCCTTCGTGAGGAGGACCGTGAACCTAATCATTTGTGGTGCCCTTCATTTGGATGAGGGGACAATGTCACGAGAAGATGCAAATGAGGATAGGGTGAGTTAGGAAGAATTGTTGATGAAAAAAGTAAAAGTTAACCAAAGGAAAATTGTAGAAATGAATATTTGGTTAAAGAGTTTGACTAAGAAAGTTGTTATTGTGAGAATGTTCTAATAGAAGTTCACGATCTGTCGACCTGTTCTTGTTGACTGAAACTGGCCGATCAATATATAGTATCATGTCACGGTCTATGCTTGAAGCTTGGATGAAGATGAACGTGCATTAGAACGAAAGTCGGGTCATCATGATTGAAGATGATTAAGACTAGCGGCCTAGGTAGTCATCCTCCCTTGTGTTGTTCATTAAACTCCTTGTGATTGCAATGGGATGTCGTTCAAGCTCCAAGGTGAGGCTAAAATGTTACCGCACAAAGGGTATTAGGCCGAATTCGAGAATGGAGATTATTGAGGAACACAGTAGCAATCATGAACCTGACGTAGCAAACCAATCACTATAGCAGACCAAGACATGATATGCAGGTGGTCGACCGAGCACTGCATCAAATCACACAGGATAAGGAGGAGACTGATCGACCTGTTGGGAAGCTCGACTACATTTTGTTCCGTTCATCCATAACATGTGGAAAGGTATTTGTAGTAAGTACTCCAATGCTTAAGTCAGTAGGTGACCGTTTAATTAGCTAAAGATGCATATTGTGTGCATGATGTTCTAAAGTCATACCTAAGAACATTATATAATAGTTCTAATGGGTTTTTACCTTTCGCTAACCTAATGACAGTCCAATCATACCTTAATCTACAATAAGAGTTTAATAAATTATTACCTCTGATAATCTAACCATGTTGTTGGTATGGTGATCGGCCTGACCAACCTAATGGTCAGCATGGTGGTCATACCGTACAAAGTGAATTGGATTAAAAATATTAAAATATAGATTTAAATTTTGAATAAATCCATTTAAATGTAGTAAATACGCTAGATTTGAATGCCTTTCTTACTGCTTCCTTTGCGGTAACCTCCATATTTAAGAAACAGCCTTACTTTTTTACAACCAAAAGATCAAGCAAATTAAATTGAGTTTATAATCATTTCTGTTTTTCTGTTAGAATAGACCAAAAGTGTGTTTTTATCATTATATGTACCCCAACTAATGGTATACAGCTAATCAATAGATGCATCAGTTTACACCGAATCCATGTTAAGAATCCGTCCTACACATGATAAAAGAGACATGCATGATTCCAACATATAATTGGGACCCATGTAATGAAGGAAGCAACACATCTGCAGCATACAAGATTTTGAAGTAATGGTTCTGTTTCTAAAATCGATGCATGTTCAGAATTCGTTCCTTCCAACAAATATTTGAGACCAATGTAATGAAGGAAGCAACACATCCAGCAGCATACAAGATTTTGAGGTAGTGGTTCTGTTTTTAAAATAGATGCATCATATCAGAATTCGTCCCTTCCAACAAATATTTGGGACCAATATAATGAATGAAACAACACATCCAAATCCAGCAGCATACATTATTTTGAACAAAGTGTAAATGTTGCAATTCCTAGAAAAACTTCATCCGAACCGGTATTCTGCATCATTGCCGGAGCAATTAACTACACTGCTGCATAATAAGTTTCAACCGATATCTTCACCTGCTCCCCCATCTCATTACCGTATGCAGCAGATGACAACCACGTTTTAAATATATATAGTTTGAATTCTCTCAAAAAAACAAGAGTACTTATCAGGTTTACGCTTTTCGTTTTCAAAATATATAATAACTCTTTTATTTTTTCAACTCATTTTCTTGCAACAATATTTCTATCTGTAGTTAAGAAAAATCAATGTTATTACTCAGATTAAAAAGAAATAAAAAAATTAGTTGAAATATTATTTACATCAATTAAGTATTGTAGCAAATTTAAATTTGCTGATAAAAGAAAATATTGTATCAAAATATTAAAATTTAGAATGGAGTGACATTTTATATACACCGATTGATTTAGTTCTCAATAAAATATTAAAATATATATCCCAATATGTCTTCCAGTAAATATCATGATCTTAAATGCTTAAAGAAATGTACTTATTGTATTGGGATAACTCATTTTCGTTTTAGAAAAAGTGGTAGTATTATAGATTGCTATGCCTAACCCTAAAGCATGAAGGTAGCATGATTTTGCCAGAAAACTACCCTAACTGTACCTCTCTCTAACTTTAGTAATGAAGACATATGGTTCCTTACCGACATAGGGTTAGATGGAGAAAATAGTAACATGATTTTTCATTCTTCGTATCTCCTTAAGGAAGGAAATTCCTGTGCACACATAATTGCAAACTTTTCTTTGATTCACAATCAAGAATTTATTTGAAGGAATTTGTTCTCCTTCTCTGACAGGTGACGAGTTTAGCTGTAATAAATTTGATATTCGAAAATTTCTAAATTCATATTTGTGTTTGTGCTTTTCAAGAGTCTTAGTACTGTCATTATTTGTCTCTTTTTTCTTACCCATATCATTACTTCAATCTTAAAAAGAAAACCCGATTCCTTAGTAGAACCTTCTTCCTGTTCCTACATCTACAATCTAACCTTGGAATCTGAGTAGCAGAACAGTCACTGGATTAATCAAGACGTATAAATGTGATATGTTAATTATTGTACCTGGTTGTTCTGAAGGATGTAAATTGATGTTAAGGGTACATAACAACCTTGTCTTGTAATACATATATATGGCTTACCTTGCATTGCATGAATATGTTAAAACTGACAACCTACGATCAAGACATCTTAAATCCTTGCATTGCATTGCACCAAACTTATAAAATACCACAGACAAAACAAAAATATATAGTATTAAATTCTATATAGTTCAAATAAGATTTGGCATCATTAAACAGCTGTTTTACAATATTACATTTACATTTTATAGCAGCTCCAATGTTTTACTTTTAAATTAAATAATAAACAAAATAGCGGAATTAGAGAAAACTTATCTTCCATTTACCATTAAAACTGCCCATGTTATTGAATAGGATTATATTAATTAAAATAGTAGTTCCAGAAAACAGGTACGGCCAAGAAAACAAATACAGAGAGCAGATGAACATCATACAGTAGATTTGCACAGTATGTACATGAAATGTCTTAATCACCAACAATGTTTTTCATAAATAGCACTGTTTATGTTAGTATTTTGAGGTTACTAAAAAAATAGTTGATGGGATAGAAAAAATGTAGAGATAGTTAAATGTAGAATTAGTAGTTGGAATAAGTGTTATAATTGTCTTTAGTTATAATAGATGTTGGTTCATACAAATGGTAGATATTGGCTACATCTTGCATCAAATGGTAGAGTTCATGGATATTTATAGATCCATAGATTACTCTAGAACATGCTAGCCACAACTTATATAAAATCTTCTAGATTTTGACCTATATAGAATATTCTTGATTTTTTCTTTCTATATTAGACTTTTCTATAATATTCTAGAATTTGTGTTACATTTTTTTTCTTCTATCTTAAGAATTTCTACATTCTTCTAAAATTTACATTCCACTTTTAATAGTTCATGCCACAGTAAATTACAAAACCTAATGGGTGGTATATCTACGACACCATTTACTAAGAATTTTATGACACCACATCGAATTCGAGGATATGTAATAGGTAGTTATATATTTGCATCTCATTTCAACAGGACCACTTCACAACTTCTTTTATTAATAATAGTGAAAATATATATAATTTTTAAAAAATAATATCAAAAACGTCTTTTAGCAGTTATCTCTTAAAACGGGCAAGTTATTTAATTATTTATAAATTTTATTTTTCTGAATAAATAAATATTTTTATTATTATTTATCTATATTATTAATAAAGCATATATTCTATGTCTAATATTTTGTATTTTAAAAACAAAAAATAAACTACTCATATGCTAAAAGGAATTTCAAATTACAAATCTTACACAACTATTTTCATTAGTATCATATACTCAGACACTAATAATAACTCATTAAAATATTCGGTGCATAGGTTTTCACTAATATTAATAAAAGAATTATGAAATGGTTATATTTTGAGACGGAGATACAAAAGCATATTTCTCCCTCATTTTTAGGTCGTTGAGTCAGAAAAATCAATTACAAATTTCATTCTTCAGCCTATTTTTATTTTGTATTTCTTCCAAAAAAAAAAAAGAAATGTTAACAATTTGTAAATAATTTACGTTAAGATAAAGTAATATTAATTAAATAATCAATAGATGTTTTTATTAGTTTTTAAAATTTTAAACATTTTAAATATTAATAATTAATATTATCAATTAAATTTTATTTTAATATAAATTAATATTAACTGTTTTAATTGTTTAAAATGAATATTTGAATATAAAATAATATAAGTATTTTTGTTAAATTTTATTTTGAATAAAATTTGTTATTAATAATAAGAATATATATATATATATATATATATATATATATATATATAATTTAATATGAAATAAATTTGAGTTATGATAGTTAATATTACTTATTCATTTAAATATTAAATTTTATTTTATTTTCATATAAAATATTTTGTATAAATTATTTTTAATAACAAAATTTTTATCATTCAAATTAATTATTATTAGAAGAACAAAATTTGTAATTGATTATTTATAGAGTAAAAAGTGAAATAACTTTCTTTATAACTGAGGCATATGGAAACAAATAAAAATTCAAGATTGGATGGTATATTACATATAGTGATATTTTTCTCTTCGAAATAGTATATATGTTATCCGTTATGGCATTAGAAATTGGATTTTAAGCCTAACTCAAATACACAAAACCACAAAACTGGCTTGTAAGGTGAGGTTTGTATCTCACTTATATATTATAATTTGACCTTATTTCTAGTTTATGTGAGACTTCCAATATATCTCCTTCACGTCGAGGTATATATAGATATCTCGTGCGTGATAGTAGAAATTGGGTAGTCCGATAACGGGTGGAATAGAATAATAGAATGCCCACTTAGAACTCGCTAGGATAGATTGGTGCCACTGGTCCGATAACGGTATATCTGTTGTCTCGTCATTGAATTACTATCAAAGCAAACTCTAATACCAATTGTCATATTGGTGCAACGGAATGGTTAACGTGAACAATAAACCAAGATGGGGTGAATTGGTTTCTTATCCCAAATTTGTGCCTTTAGTATTTTTCTCTATATTTTAATGTGTTTAGCGATTAATTAAAATAATAGAGCAAGGAAGAGAGAAAATTGCACAAATAATTTTTATACTAGTTCATATTACAAAAATCCTATGTCCGGTTGCTAATCCCAAACAAAGATTAACTTTCCACTAGGACAAAACCAACAACTGTTACAATCACAAAGAAAGACAAGTTTAAGGTTTAGAAAACGCCTCTCTTGTTACCACAAGAAATGAAACTCACTTCTCCTGAAGGCCACAAGGGATGGACATCTCCTCCAAAATGCTTTACGAAGGATTAACACTTCCTTTGAATCTTCACAAGGATGATAGGTTTCACCCAACAACAACAACAACACTTAATTACACTCCTAGTGAAAGTTTTCGCTCTAACACCAAGTTCTCAAAGTCACAACACAAGTGTTATACAAACCCTAAAACACACTTTTCACAAAACAAAATATTTAGATGTGCTTTCGTGTATCAAAATGAGAGTCTTAAATCAATATGTAAAGATCTCACTCAAGGACATCTCCAAAAAATCCGTTGTCAGTTATTTAACCTATGATAATTGATTATCTACTTATGGTAATCGACTATGCATAATCAATGCACAATGGCTAAAAACATGTCTAAAAACTCCAACAGCTAGTCTTGATAATCAATTATTGTAAGTCATAATCGATTATGTATAATTGATTATCATATGTTTGGTAATCGATTATTCCAAAGACAAATAGAGCTTTTATCAAACTTAAAAACCTCTCTATGATAATCGATTATCTTAAGTGTTAATCGATTATTGCAGAGTTTTTGTGACCCCAAAATGAATGTTAAAGCAAACATTACAAGGAATCAACCACAAATGAAGCTTTATACATAAGTATATTTATTACAAAAGCTTTAACACAAAATACAAGTCTTTAGAACGATCTTCTTACAACTTAAGCACTTGAGACTTGATTTGGATATCATCAAAACCTCTAACTTCAAGAATTTACTAACATAGTTTTCCATGCAAACCTAGGGTTTAAAAAGTTGAAGAATAGGAAAGAAATTGAAATCATAAGGCCTACTTCACACTTAAATAGTGTTTTCCATTAACATATCCACTTTCAGTTTTGTGTCTCATTTTTCTCCTCAGTCCCAAAGGGATAAAACCTCATGGATGCATATAAATACCAAAGGAAGAGAAGGTAGAGCTTTGTAATAGGCTAAACAACCTCAAAGAACATTTCTCGAAAACCCTAGATGATTTCTAGTTTTGAGAATGGAAAAAGATGTCAAAATACTTGTGAAAACATGTTTAAAACCACTCTCGACATTCTTGCTAAGCAAATTACAATAGCTTGTTAAGTGAGTAAGACTTGAACTTACTCGCTGGGATGAGACTTAAAAAAGTATACTTGATTGATAATTAATAATACTTAATATATTCTTCAATCTTTTGACATATTTATTTGTAATATTCTACAAATAAAATTCAAATATTACCGTTTTGAAATTATTTAATATTAACCCTGAATTATTTAAAAAGATATAAAATTAAAAGTAAACCTAATAAATCATAAATGCATGACAATCACTAGTACAAAATGTGTTTTTAAACTCGCACATTAGACCTCTGTTTACACTAAACCGCTGCCTATTCAGACGCGGTGGCAGTTTGGTAATTAAAGAGACCTTATAGGCCTCGGTTCAAAAAAGACCGGTGTAGAACAGCTCTACCACTTCGGTTTTAAAGGCAACCGGTGCATAAACATGGTCAGAAAATATAATACTGCTTCGGTTGCACGCAGAACCGGAGCATAAAGATCTGCAACACGTTTAATCAATCAAATCAATATCAATAGGCATCGGTTAAATTAAAGAACCGAGGCCGTATAGGCCCAGATCCTTTGCGCCTAGACCTAATTAAGGGTAAAGCTGCTTTCCCTTAACGCAGATCACTTTCTTTCCCTCGCACCGCACGCAGACCCCTTTCTTTCCCTCGCACCGCACGCAGACCCCCTTTCTTTCCCTCGCACCACACGCAAATCCCTATTTTCCCTCGCACTAGATCCCTCAGATCCTCATCTTTCTCTTCAACGCGCCCCAGCAGTCACGCTTCTTCCCTTTCTCTTCTTCCCTTGAACGCGGACGAGCAGAGTGTTGTGATGGAGGTGAGTAGCCAGCGAAGACGTGGAGAGACGCGGCGAGGTGAGCGCGGCGAGGCGCGACGATGCGAAGCCGGCGAGGCGCGACGATGCGAGGCCGGCGAGGCGCGACGATGCGAGGCGCGACGATGCGAGGCGCGACGATGAGAGGCGCGACGAGGTGAGGCTCGGCGAGGCGCGACGAGGCGCAGCAAGGCACGGCGAGGAAGGCGGTGGCGCATTGCGAGGAAGGCGGCAGCGGAGTGAATCGATTTGGCATTTTAGGGTTTCTGAAATTTCATTTTCAGATTTGGGATTTTGTTCTTGTTTTTACATTTTAGGGTTTCAGTTATTCATCTAATTTTAGGGTTCCAGTTGTGTTATCTGTGAGTTTGTGAAACAGCGTGTGGTTATCTCCTCTGATTTTGTTATTTGAGTTCTTGTGGTTATCTTCTCTGATTTTGTTATCTGAGTTCTTGTGGTTATCTCTTCTGATTTTGTTATCTGAGTTCTTGTTATTTTCAACGTGTTCGAAATTGAAATCTGAAATCTGAGAAATTGGAACTTGTTCATTTTTAACATTTTTCAGTTCGAAATTGAAATCTGAAATCTGAAATTGAAACCTGAAATCTGAAATTGAAACAGGCGTGGGGTTTGAAATTAAGATTTGAAATTGAAATAAAATATCCTACTACCTCAGTTATGGTTCTAACCGAGGCCGTAGAGACAGATAAAATGACACGGTTTACAACCGAGGCAAAAAGGCTATCACTTTTTACCTCGTCTGAATATGCCTCGGTTTTTGAACCGAAGCCTATGAGTAAAATTAACCGGTGCCGTATTCTCGTCCTGTACTAGTGAATTATCAAACTCTCCACTCAAATGAGGTTGGGAATCCAGTCTACACGTGATAATTAAAGCGATTCCAACAAATAATCGGGACCCACGATGAATGAAGCAACATATTCAGCATCATACAATATTTTTGAACCAATGGTGTTTTAACAACATTTCAATTAATTGAATGCATGAGACAACAAAGTATGAATGTTGCAATTCCTAGAGAAACTTTATCTGAACCAGTCTCTTGTACCATCGCTAGAGAAATTAACTATACTGTCCTTCGAATGTCCTTTTTTTCCACTTTCATGTGCATCACACTGCTGCTTAGCATCAACCCATATCTTTCACCTGCTTCCCTGTATCATTACCATATGCTAGACGACAACCATCAGTTTGTATTCTCCTTAAGAAAATGGAAATACAACTTCTACTTATTATTTCATATCATTTTTGTTCCATATTATAAAAATGCTTAAACATGTCAGACTACAAATGTTAATTTTCTTAATGGTTTAAACGACAACAATCAACTTGTTTTAGAAGGTGTGGCTGTATCGTAAATTGTCATGACTACCCCTAAAGCATGAAGTTGGAATGGAAGAATTTTTTGCCAGAAAATTACTCAAAGTGTACCTATATCTAACTGCCGTAATGAAGCTTACTGATATAGGGTTAGCTGTAGAAAATATAGTAATGTGACTTTTCTCCTTCTCTGACACGTGATTCATAAACAAAAATTTATTTCATGGAATTTGTTCTTCTTCTTTGACACGTGATCAGTTTAGCTGGAATAAATTATGATATTGTAAAATTTCATTTTTTTTCCACTTTATAGTTCTGTTTCTTCTTTTCACGAATATAGTACTGTCATTATTTGTATGTTTTTTCTACACGTGATATTAAAAAGAGAAAGTTAAAGTTTATTTTTAAATTATCACTTTTTTTTTGTTTTAGTTTTTTTTTAATTTTGTTTTATTTTTGTCTGTATTTTTTAATAGTCACGGATTAAGTTTTTCATCATTAATACGGTTAGTTTTTTAAGGTGACAAACAGTATGTTGTGTCACGTCCCTGGTTTAATATAAGGTCATGACAGTTCTTATATCAGTAATATGTACAGAGAATATAAATAACTCAATCAAAAGTCTAGACAACTCGATAAAGTATTATCTAAGCTATTTTAAATGCACATCATTTGAGTTTTTCATACATGATATTAAGTTATCTAAACTTTTTATCAAATTAGTTTTCATATATTTTGTTAAACTATCTAAATTTTTTATCAAGTTATATGAGTTTTTCATTTATCTTATCAGATTATTTGAACTTTTCACCAAACTATTTGAATATTTTACCGATTTAGAGACACATATTTTGTGGAGATGAAAATGTGACACACTGTTTACCATAAAATTATCTTACCAACTGATAATACATAATACATATTTTAAACAATAACACATTATTTGTCCTGTAAAAAAAATCTAACGAGATTAGTCATAAAACACCAAATTCATTACTTCATCTAAAAAAGCCTAAATAAAACTTTGAAAGAAACAAAACTAAAAAGTTATAATATTTAAAAATTAAAAACATATTTAATCCTTAAAAAAAATTAAAAACATGCTTGGCTTTAAAATAAACTCTTCCTATTTCTAAGCCAATTCTACTCATAGACTGGTTGACTGCATCTATAATCTAACCTTGGAATTAGTAGCAGAACTGCCATGGGGTTACTGGATGGCAGACATTTCTAGATTACAAAGCAACCCAACATCAGTAAAGATATTCCTTGAAAAAAAATAATATAAAAAAGACATTAGTTTTATCTAGAGATGACAAAAAAATTCGCATCCGCAGATATTTGTGAATAAAATTCGTGACGGATAGTTGGTACATGTGGATATTTATTATCCAAGGGTTGCGGGTAGCGGGTTTTTTAATACCTGCTTATAAATAGGTCAGGTGCGGATATTATACTATCCGTACCCGCGGATATTCGCTACCCGCAAAAAATAAAAATAAAAATTTAATTTATATTTCCTTAAGTTAAATTTAATTAAAATTAACATTAATTTATATTTTATAAGGTTAAATATAATTAAAATTAAATTTTAATTTATACTTAATTTAATATATATTATATTTTATATATTTTTTGTAATTTTATTTAATTTTTATTATAATATTTTATAAAAATATATTTTTTGAAATATTTGGGGTATCCACGGGTTTTAAAATATCTGCGAATATTTTTTAAGCGGGTAAGGATAGCTGTGGATTTTTTTTTTGTCGGGTTGCGGGTAGGCACTATTCGTGCCTGACCCGACCCGTTGTCATCCCTAGTTTTAACCTTATACAAAGTTCTATTATATTACACAGAAATAATAAAATAACTATTAGATAGAAATGAGAAAGTAAAACATTATATAGAGATGAAAGACCCATTGTCTTAAGGTTTTGGGTAGAAAGTGGTGTTAATCACTTATATAGTTAACTTAAATATTATTGGTATTTGTATAACTCATATGAAACCTCATCCACGATAGACCTATCCAAACACATAAGTGGTAAAGATTCGTTAATTAATTAATGTACCTAAACCCTAAACTCAAGATATACACTAAATGTGATATGTTAATATTGTACCTATTGCTCCGAAGAATATTTCTTTTTGCATCAAATTTCTTTGTCTAAATATCAATTGGATTGATACCATATATATTTATTACAGATAATAGAGATTCACATAATCTTTCAAACTAAATAATTCCTTTTATGGTTAATTGCAAACAAGAAAAAATGTTGGAAATTGACCTAGGTTAGTTATGGTATATTGTATTTACTCTATCTATCTATAACATATTTTATACCCTAAACACTATATATATTATAGTACAGGAATAGGAGTCTAGTTGTTTTCTTTTACTCCCTACATAGTGTGCATATTCTACTATTCAACACTACTTCCCTGTGTCCAAGGTTTTCCTTTGTTGGAAGATTCCTTATACCCAAAAGGTGTTGTACAAGTGTGTACATTTCCCAGTTGGATTATTTTGCCTTTTTGTGTACGCTGACTTGACTGTATATAACTACAGTCCTTTGACCAACAAAATGATCTAAGAATCTTTTACACAAGATTTTATTAGGTCAATTTTTCCACATTATATATACATCAAGTTCGACATTATTTGCTAATTAGTATTACTTTTTTAGCTATGCAAAATGTTAATGTTTCTATAATGTGAATATCTCCACCTAATGAATGACATGTATGCAGTATCTCCTCCGTAGGCTGTTTTCTTTTCAACATCCCAACTTTTTTAACTGTGATACAAAATTCATTCACGGAAATATATTTTTTTTTATACAGTCAAATCAACTAATAATACAACAAAACATTTTTGTTACGTATCTTAACATGTTTTTTAAACAAAACGCATTTTTGTTATGCATGTCGACAAATAATACTGAGTTACACAATGCAATTTTGTAATATACAACATAATATATTTCAATCAAGAATATTTTTCAATTTCTTAAAACAGGCTGAAGAGTGAAATTTTAACCAAGATTGGAGTGAAAATAACAAAACATATTCTCTTTCTATGATAGGTTGGCGATGTGTTTGGACATTACTATTGGCACCACCAAACACTATTAAAACTTCAGATTTTCATGAAATGACTAATGACACCCCAACACAAGGAAAATAAATTCTTATTCTATATCTTGTCGAGATAAGAAAAGAAGTATTTTTCTTTTATTTAAGTATTTTTCTGCATGACTTAATTCTGCTCAGGGGGACTTTTCGTTTATAGTTTTGGTACTAGCACTCAATATGTCCCAGTTTGCTCGAGGGACTTTTGTGTTAGTTCTCAAATCGTATTCACTAGAGCTTGTTGGGTTAACATATGAATGTGAATAAATAGATTGAGGGAAAGTTGGAAATATATATATACAGTTCTACTGTCTTCTCTCTTCTCTTGGTCCAAGCCGCAGGGGAGGGTGTCTGCAAAAAGACACTCCGACGCTCAAGTCAGTAACCAGAGCTCTAAGTTTCAGTTAAAGTTCCTTGTATCCTTTGCCAGAGAAATATTTATAAATTATAATGAGTTTACCGTTAAGTCTGACTAACAAATGACAATATTATTTTCATTAACCACTAATGAATGACAATATTAATTGTCAATAAATGACAATTATTTTCATTAACTCCCCAACAGTTATTACTATTAATTACCTTAACAGCTGATTTAACCGATCGGTTCAGTGACGTGAGAGGTATCATCGATCGGGCTGATCTTCTGCATCTTTATCGTTCGGTGAACTATGAGCCATAATAATATATATATATATATATATACACACACACACACGAACGTGAATAAATAGAATGGCCCGATCACAAAAGAAAAGCAAACACAAGAATAAAAAGAGTATTAGAATGTTAAAAGGTAGATCCAGCGTAATTAGTTTACAAAACCCTATCTCTATCGATCACATCTGTTTTACCCTCAAAGGGTATAACAAAATAAAAATAGAGGTTGACAATTGGAAGGATCAAGGATGTCTTCAATGTGGGGTGGAGAAGAACTTTATGGGATTGTCAAGAATCTTCTTATGTTGTGCTCCTCATAACACTTCATAAGCTCGACTGGTCTCCCCTATCAGACCGATCAACTTTAATGTGTTTATATGTTTCCTTTTCAACCATCATTCTGCACTTCTTAAACACCTCAAACGTCTCAAACTTTTCTTTCAAGAAATATACCTTTTCTTTCAAGAAATATATCCATGTCTTCCCTGAAAAATCATCCATAAATAAAATACCTCTTACCATCGTATATTTCTTATATTGAAAACAATCACTTTTACAGAAATACAAACACTACACTCTTCACTCACAACATTGGAGAACTTAATACACACATATAATACCAACACACTAAAAGTAGCACAAAAATTAGCATAGTGGAAGACCGTGTGGTGCCACTAAAACATGCGGATGGAGCCTATTAAGTTTCTTTTACACTAAATGGAAGTGGATTCATCAAACAGCTCTTTCATACTCTCAGACCTTGTTGTTCTAAATGCTTCCACAGCCACCATAATGTCATCGTCTTGTAAGCTTGAAACACAAACTTCCATTTCTGTTTCACTTTGGCTTCTAGCTACCAAATCATTAATATCAACCTTATATGAAAGTAAACTTTCTGTTTTCCTGATTTGTAGAGTATTAGAAACTGCAGGAAGCGTGGGAATGCTCCAAGTGGATACAGGTAACGGAAAATTTGTGGCAAGCACGAGGGCATACATATTATACGTTGTGCTGTTTTCGGTTGACACCGAATGTGATGAAAGACAAGGTTGAGTTGGAATTTTGCTTAAAATTAGCCCAGAGAAATACGAGGATCCCGATCCAGCTTGCACCATAGATCCTCTGACTTCAGCTTCAAGTCGAGCACTCTCCCATTGAACCTCGTGGCAAACATTGATGGTGTCC